>PVJA010037855.1:9876-20220 GCA_004027025.1 Myocastor coypus
TTTTTTTTTTTTTTTTTTTTTTTTGGTGGGGGGGAATCAGGGATTGAACTCAGGTCCTTGTGTTTGCCAGGCAAGCACTTATTCCACTGAGCTATCTCCCCAGCCCCCTGATTGGTTCCATTTTGTTGTTTTGTTGGTGCTGGGAATTTGAACTGAGGGCCTCACAAATTGTGGGCAACCGCTTTACCACTGAGGTACATCCCTAGTCCCAGAAGTAGGATGCTAAGGAAATGGAAACCATTTGTACTTGAGAGACCTAGTCAGACCTAGACTGGAACTTCTCTAGCCTCAAGTGGGATCAAAGCTGGAAAATGGGGTTCTGGGCCCCACTGTCAGGGTTGAGGCCATGGGAACCTTTCAAATGTGGTACCTGGCAGCCATGAGGATGTGGTGGCTTCTGTGGGGAGTTAGGGAGCAAAGGTTCTGCCTCACACTCAGACCCAGTCCCTGCGGGGCCTGTGGCGGGCAGTAAAGAGACAACTGCAATTAAGGCTGTGCAGCACTGTTGGCAGGCGAGCCTGGTGCCCACTCGGTGGCTACTTCCTTTGCTGATTTAATCAAGAGCTGAGCAGGGAGGAGGAGCAGCGACTGCAGGCAGAGAGGGCAGACCACAGATGAGCCCATGCTATAGGCCTGGCGCCAGAATGTTCCCTATCCAGGGTAGATAGGGTTCAGGGTCCTTATTCTGTTATCTCTTCACTGTCTGTGAGCATCTAAGGGGCCACTGAGCAAGGGGGGCAGGTTGGGGTAGCCCTGGCAACTGGGCGTGGATGGGCCAGAGAAATTTGTGTCTCTGGAAAGATCATCCTGCTTTGTTCCCCACAGGCTCAGGGTGGCCCAGAGGCATGTCAGGAGGCCCAGTCCCAGCAACTGGGCTCCCAGCTACCCTCAAATCCTACACCTAACCCGCTGGATACCTCTCCACGCCGGCCCCCTGGGCTGGCTACGTCCCCTACAAGCACTTCCCTCAGCAGTCCAGGTAGAGGGTGTCCTGGGGGCCTGGTTTGAGGGGAGTGACTTCCACCATGCCACCCCCTTCTCACTGTGGCCTCTGTTTCCAGGGCAGCGGGATGATCTCATTGCCAGCATCCTCTCAGGTAGGGTCAGGGCCTGCTGGGAGGTGAGTGGGAACTGGTACCTAGGGCCAGGTGTCTTAGCCCAGCCTACCCACCTCGCCACTTGCCTTTGCTCTGGACCGCAGAGGTGGCTCCTATGCCACTGGATGAGCTGCGAGGCCACAAGGCTTTATTGAAGCTCCGGAGCCGGCAAGAGAAAGACTTGAGGGAGCTGTGCAAAAAGCATCAGCGGAAGGCCATCGCCCTGACCCGCCGCCTGCTGCAGGGCCTGACCCAGGCCCAGCATACACCTGGGGTCCTGTGAGTGTTCTATGGCCACTGACAGGAATGTCAGAGGATATGTGCCCACATGGGTTCTAGTATGTACAGTGGACATGCGGATAGGGCTAGAGGCTGCTCCAGGGGAATATCTGGTGTAGGGAAGGTGTCCCAAACTGCCCACTCTGTGTTTTAGAAATGACACCTCTTGAAGTTGTCCACAAGAAAGGTTTGTCAAAACAGGATCCCATGATCTGCACAGAACTAATAGTGCAGGGCCTTATGGTTTGCCTAATAGATCTGACTTGCAGGGTAGTACTCCGGCCTTCTGCTTTCCCACCCAAGGGACTCAGCATCACCCAGAAGGTTCTGTCCACAGGGGCAGGGCTGCTGACTCAGAAGACATGGAAGAGGAGGAGGCAAAGCGGTACCAAGAATTCCAGAAAAGGCAGGTGCAGAGCTTGCTGGAGCTAAGGGAGGCCCAGGCAGATGTGGAGGCTGAGCGGAGACTGGAATACCTGAGACAGGTAAGAAGCATGGTGGCCAGAGATACCTGGGATACTACTATGAGGTGGCATCAGTCCTCTGGTACCCACTGGGTGCATGTGTTCACAGACTCAGCAGCGGCTCAGAGAGGTTGTCCTAGAAGCACACACAACTCAGTTCAAGAAGCTGAAGGAAATGAATGACAGGTGAAGGCTGAGGATCTTTTGTAGGTGGGGAAGAGAATTCTGGTATCTGAAGGACAGGGCCCCCAGTCCTGCCTCTAATCCTTGTTCTCCCCATCTTTCCAGGGAAAAGAAGGAGCTGCAGAAGATCCTGGACAGGAAACGCCACAATAGTATCTCAGAAGCCAAGACGAGGGAGAAACATAAGAAGGAGGTGTAAGGGTTTTGGGGCTGGGAGCAACTTGGATGTTGGGGAGGCAGGATTGTGCCTGTGCACTGAGCCCACCTTACCTTTCCCTTGTGCAGGGAACTGACCGAGATTAACCGGCGACACATCACTGAGTCAGTCAACGCCATCCGTCGGGTGAGTAAGGTTCCTGGACACAGCAGTGTTTCTTCATTCCTCAGAAACCCACTTCCTTTTTTTCTTTTTCTTTTTTTGAGACAGGGTCTTATTATGTAGTTCAGGCTGGCCTTGAGTTCACTTTTGTAGCCCAGGCTGGTCTCGAACTCATACTGATCCTCCTGCCTCAGCCTCCCAAGTGCTGGGACTACAGGTGTGCGCCACCACACCCGGCGTAAAACCTGCTTTCTTGATGTCTAGCCTAGAGCCATATTGTCCCTAAAGGGCTTCTAGAGTCTTTTCCCTGGGGCTTTCTGCCTCAGCACCCCATGGCATTACCTTCCTTGAGCCTACTCTCTCAACCCTGGGAGCCCTCGCCCACCTGGTTTTTGTGCCCAGTGAGAGCCCCAGGGCCCTGGACCCTTCAGTTGAGCCCTTTCCTGCCCTCACAGCTGGAGGAGGCCCAGAAGCAGCGGCATGACCGTCTGGTGGCTGCGCAGCAGCAGGTCCTACAGCAGCTAGCAGAAGAGGAGCCCAAAGTGAGGCCATGGAGGAGGTGAGCGGGTGGTTGGTGCATGTGGAGTGGCCTGGCCCCCCTGGGACACTCGTCCTCTTCCACAGCTGCTGGCCCAGCTGACTCAGGAGTGTCAGGAGCAGCGGGCGAGGCTACCCCAGGAGATCCGTCGGAGCCTGCTAGGCGAGACATCTGAGGGGCAGGAAGACAGGCCCCTGGTGGCCTGTGCCAGCAATGGTCATGCAGCCGGGAGCAGTGGGCACCTGTCTGGTGCTGACTCGGAGAGCCAGGAGGAGAACACGCAGCTCTGAACTGGCTGAGCAAGAGGCAGCCACAGAGCCAGGGTGGGCACTGGGCAGAGGGCAGCGGAAGACACTAATGCTTTTTTTTTTTTGGCCTTTAGAAATTTTATTTTTTTAAACCTGGGGCAGTGTCCCACTAACTCCCTTCATCCACCTTGGGCCTCTTTACCTCCTTCCTAACTTCAGTCTTAGGGAAGGGCCTGGGCCAGGCCTTGCCGCCCATGTCACCCACACTCCAGAATACCCTTGTTTCCCTCACTTCCCAGGGAGCGCTGAGTGGAGACTTGGAGCTCTGGAAATTGTGGGTCACATTCTCTGGTTTTTTGTTTGTTTTTACGTGAATAAAAGTGGATTTCAGGGATTCTGTGTGCAGTGTGATTTGGAGAGGACTGCCATTTCCTCAGGGGCCTCAGTTTCCCAATGTATAAAATGGGCTGTGGGCTTTGAATTTGACTGCTTTTCCCAAGGCCTGCAGTGACCTCCCCACTGCCACAGGAGGCTCTGGTCAACCCTGGGCCTTTCTATTGCTCTGCTCTCTACCTCTAGTTTGGTGTCCGGTTTTCCCCTCCCTATGCTTTCCTCCCTCCCAGGCTTTCCCTGTCCCCTCTTCAGAGGCACAGGCTGCTTCAGGAAGCCTTCCCTGCCCCCCTTCCTGTTGCCTGATATGACCCAACCACCCGGCATCTTCCGCTGGGCCTGCTCTGGGCCCTACAAAAGTAACAAGCAGCTGACTATTGGGATGGACAGCTGGGTGGAGCTAGGTGGGAAAGGGGACTCCCTGTGACCCCTGGGAGAAAGAATGCACAAGTCCCTGACCTGGCAAGGTTGAGACACCCTGCATCCCCCTCATTCCTGTGAGGGAGATGGACATGTTCTGCCTCTTTTACAGATGAAGAAACTGAGATCTTGAGGGAAGTCACGAGTGCTGGGCAGCTACTAACTGGAAATGTCCTGACATGGAGGCAGGACAGCCTGGATCCTCTGTGACCCACTGTCTTCAGCCAGCCTAGAGGACCTACTCCAGGCTCCTGACCAGTGTGGAGCTGCAGAGACCCCACAGAGAGGGTGTGGCTGCTTTGCAGTAGGGTCAGGCTGGCACCTCTTCAAGGCCTCTCCCTGTTTCCTGGCTCTTCCCAGGCTGGCAGCTCCCTCCTCCAGAGGAAGGCTGCCTCTTATCTCCACTTATCTTCTGCCAATGGAGTGTTTTGCTTTGTTTTTGCTGCAGCCTCAGGCAAAGAGATGGGGTGGAGAGAGGCCCAGGGCCTTTCCAGGCTGGGACCTCTGCCCTGGGCCTCTCTCACTGTAAGCCCTCTCATCCTTTCCCCAAAACTGCTGGCTTAGTTCCCCAGCAGCAACTCTCTCATTTCCTTCACTGGCTGAACTCCATTTACCCAAACATTCCAAAGGGTCCTGGGTCTTCAAAACCTAGCTTAACTCCAAACTCAGCTGTGCCCTGTGAGCCCCTCTTGAATCCTAAACCTTGTTGATCTCCTAGCCTGCCCTGGGTTCACTCTTGACTCTTCAGGTGTCACAGTCCAGCCTATCCCTTTCTGGTCAAGTAATGCTGGAGCTCACAAGCAGTGGGTAGGGTGGTGGTGCCGTTATCTGTAGAACAAGCACTAAAGCCTTGGCCAGGGATATGCAAGCACCAATAAGTCTTTTGGAACCATGCTTGTGGTAGAGTCCCGCTCCAGGGGTCCGTGGAAAGCCTCTATTCCCTAGAGATCGCGCCGCCCCCGGACTTAGTGTCCTGCCAGGTCCCTGCGCAGTGCTGGCCCCAGGCCGGCCCCACAGTAGCTGTTCGCAAGTCGCAAGGGCTGACCCAGATCCGAACAAATGACCCTGCTCCCAATACCCCAGGGAACCCTTTGCACAAAACAGTATCAGCAGAGGACCTCTGCAGCTCCCAATTAACATCTTTGGAGAAAGTCTTAGGCCCCAGTCACACCCCACCCTAAGCCAGCAGCCCAGACTCGCCGCTTCAAACCCTTCTTAGTTCTTGTCCCTAGATGTCACCCCAAAGAGACTCAAGTTACCCTCATAGGTAAAACGGGGATATTTTGAAGGTAACTGTGAAAGCACTATACTGCTCAATGGGAGCCCCCCAAGTGACAGACGAGATGTAGTGGCACAGACCGGGTTTTATTAACACATTTGCAGCGGGCACAGGCGTGCAACATCGCCGCAGAAAAGGAGCTGGCAGAGGAACGGTTAATCTCAGCGCGCTTCTTGGCGCAGGCGCCCTGAGCACCAAGTGCTAGTGGCTGGGCGACTTCCGGCAGCAGCGGCGCGGGTGGGAACTTCAAGGCTTCTGAGCTCTCAGACCGCCTCCCTACGAAAGGGATAGAACAGATCCTCTTGTGCAAGGCCTGCAGAAGACTTCCGCCCACACCCAAGAAGGCCGTCCACTGAGGCGGAGTGGGTGGGGTTCCGGGGATGTGGGGCGGAAGTTCACTGGGAGGGGGCAGAGCCTCCTCTCCCCAAGTTCCGATCCCACCAGGTCTGAATGGCGCGTGTCCAGTTGGAGCTCTGCCACAGCTTTGTTGCTGTGCCCGCGCTCTTCGGGCGAGGAAGACCCTTCGGGGGTGACAAGAGGGAAGGTTTAAGTGTGTTAGCTTATCCTGGTCGCATCAGGGCCCTCCATTTCTAGAATCCTAGCTCCAAGTGAGACCCTCCGCAAGAGTAAGACCAGTTTCTATCAAGCCCTGTAATAAATGACTCAGGAAACACGAGCAGAAGCTTATGCCCTTTAGGAATGGGGTCTAGGATGAGCCAAAACAACTTTGTGCTGGGGATTGGTGAAGACATCTAGGAATTAAAGTAGAAAGGCCAGGGGCTGGGGAGATAACTCAGTAGAACAAAGGCTTGCCTGGCAAACGCAAGGACCTGAGTTCAATCCCCAGTCACGCCAAAAAAAAAAAAAAAAAAAAAAGTAGGTTCTAACATCTAGAAAACGGGAACATAACTCAAACTAAAGTTACTTTGAGTGAGGACAATATGCAATGTGTCAACTTTTAAAAAAAGAAAGGGGGGAGCGGGGCGTGGTGGCTCACACCTGTAATCCCAGCACTTGGGAGGTTGAGGCAGGAGGATCGGTGTGAGTTTGAGACCAGCTTAGGCTACAAAAGTGAGCTCAAGGCCAGCCTGAACTGCAATAGTGAGACCCTGTCTCAAAAAAAAAAAAAGGGGGGGGGCCCAGCAGGATGGCTCAGTGGTCTAAAGCGCCTGCTTAGGAAAGCTTAGGCGGCTGCAGGGACGGCGGTTCCATCCCCAGCAACACATGCTGCGCCAGCCCTGCCCTCACGGCAGGCTGAGCCAGCCATAAAAATAAATAAATAATCAAACAGACAAAAGTTCTGTAACAAGAAAAAAATAAAATAAAATTTAAAAAAAAGAAAGGGGAAAAGAAAAAAAAAATATCAGAGCTAAAAAAAAAGTTACTTTGAAATTGCAACCGAAGAACCTAGGCATCAGAAAAGGGCCAGCAGACCTCATGCTATAAAGATATGAGGAATCCAGGAGCTTTGCTCTGGATCACATTTAGATATAAATCCTGGATAAGCTACAAACTGGAAGGCAGAGGCCAGTGGGAAGGAAGGCCCAGCACCTGCTGTACCTCGGAAGGGTTTGACCTGTGTGGGGAGAGGGCCGATACTACAGGTCCCAGCATGCTTTGGAACTCGGAGGGGCCAGGCCTATATGGGAGGCGGTCCTGGACTACAAGTCCCACTGCGCCCTGGGACCCTGAAGGAGCAAACTGTGTTGGCAGGCAACCTGGGAGAAAAAAGAGGGGTGGAGGCAATATAGGCCCTCATAGTTTCGGACTATAGGTCCTGGCACATTGTAGCCTGGTGCTCACCTTGTACGAATCCACGAATTCGTCGCTCATCCTCCGGAGCTCTCGGCCATAGCGCTGCGCAGCCCACAGGTTGGGAGGTGCCGAGCGTGAGCGGCCCCGGAATGGGCTGGGCTCCTCTTCCAAACCTTCCTCCTCCTCCATCCCTGCTGCATATGAGCTGTGGCGACTCCGGGTCTCCGTGGCCCCAACACCTGCAGAAAGGGTCAGGGGTGACAGGAATCTTAACTCCTCTGCGCCCCTAGAACTGCTGAACCCTTTCCTTAGGTAATTAACACTCTCTCTAAAGTCTGTGTGCACAGCCTAATCTCTGTAGATCACTGGTCACTTCTAAGAACGTAGTTCCCATCCATATAAAATTCTTTTTTTTTTTTTTTTTTTTTTTTTTTATATAAATTTTTAAATTTTTTTTTTTTTTTTTTTTTTTTTGCCGTCCAGGAGATTGAACACAGGACCTTGCTCTTGCCAGGCCGATGCTTTTGTGGCTGAACTATCTCCCCAGTCTGGGGAAGGAGATTTTGTGGAGTTAAATTCTCATTAATCCCACAAGTCCCTGAGTGCCAATAATAGACGAGAAAGACCTATAAAATGGTGCTTCACTGTTCAGGGCACAAAATAACGTATTTATTTATTTGTTTGTTTGTTTATTTATTTATTTGTGGGACCAGGGTTTGAACTCACAACCTTGCACTTGCTAGGCAGGCACTGGGGAGCTATCTCCCCAGCCCCATAAAAACGTTTTAAAGAACAAACTGACAGCAACACTTCTGCATCCTGTACTGCCCCTACTTTGAAATTTTATTTATTTATTTATTTTTCTTGTTTCAGAACCTGTATTTGTTTATTCACTTATTTTTATGGCTGGCTCAGCCTGCCCTGAGGGCAGGGCTGGCGCAGCATGTGGTGCCGGGGATTGAACCGCAGTCCCTGAAGCTGCCCAAGCTTTCCCAAGCAGGCGCTTTAGACCACTGAGCCATCCCACCGGGCCCTGCCCCTACTTTGGAATCTCAAAATTGCTGACTTTTTTAAAGATGTCATTTCTGGAGCACTTCCTATGTGCTAGAGCTTAGGCACTCCTTCATAACCTTCACTCTATAGATGAGAAGGCCGACTTTCAGGAGTTAAAAGACTTAGGCAGGGTGACATAGCTGTGAAGCCCTAACATGTCCTTAGGTTTGGTGGAGCTATGGTCTGTGAGGGCTGTGAACTTTTCCCCTTGACCAACATCCTGCAGCTCCCTACTCCAGTTTCATCCCTGTATGAGAGGTCAGTCCCAACCTTTGGTAGGATCATGTAAGGGTCATATCAAATAGAGTGCAGCAGATGTGCTCTGGGAGCTGCAGCCCGCCTGTGGCCATATTCAGGAGCACCTCTGCTGTGGTCTGTTCATCTCGGTGTGCCATTCTTTTTTTCTTTTTTTTGTATTATGGCTGGCTCAGCCTGCCCTGGGGGTGGGGCTGGCGCAGCATGTGGTGCCGGGCAATGGAACCATGGTCCCTGCGGTTGCCTAAGGTT
The DNA here is from genome assembly GCA_004027025.1 of Myocastor coypus. NCBI lineage: Eukaryota > Metazoa > Chordata > Mammalia > Rodentia > Myocastoridae > Myocastor > Myocastor coypus. The sequence goes on from PVJA010037855.1 coordinate 18,409, forward strand.
TCCTAAGCAAGCACTTTGGGCTGCTGAACCATCTTGTCAGCCCCTGGTGTGCCATTCTTGAGGCTTTGCAAGCTGCACCCCTCTGGTCCAGACTAAGACTTAGAACCAGTCCTGGGAGCAGAGAAGTGAGAGACATAGTCAGGTGTGTCTGGCACAGAAGGCTTTATTTATTTTTATTTATTTATTTATTTATTTATTTATTTATTTATTTATTTATTTTTGGTGGGACCAGGGTTCAAACTCATGACTTTGCACTTGCCAGGCAGGCACTTGTGCCACGGAGCTATCTCCCTGGCCCCTGGCAGGGAAGGCTTTAAAGGACATAATATTTAGGTCAGCTTCACGATAACAATGTCCTCAAAGGAGTAAAGGCAGAGCTGCAGCATCCCCCAAGCACTCATCTCTAGAAAGGCCTGGCTTACCACAGTGGGCAGTGTCTCCCTTGGGTGAGGACACTGCAAGCCCTCCAGGCACTGCTGGCTGCAGCTGAGAGGACCCAACCATGTCCACATTCCCACTCTGTGACCTCAGGCCAGTTCTCCAAGCCCTTGACACAGGCTCAGTGAAATGGGCAGTCTCTGTCTACTAATATTAGACAGTTACATTAGGCAGAAATATTATAGGCAGATAGGGCTAGGTCCTCAAGGGAGTCGGTATAGAAGATAACACAAAAACTGGCTGGAGGCACATCTGATTAAAGTCACAATGGTCAGATTTATATACTTCTCTAAGAAGTATAAAAGAAGCTGCAAGATAACTGGTACCATTCTTGTCATTTCCTATAGAAATGAACCGTTATCTCATTAGGGGTGGGCCATCTACTCCCACTAAGACTAAAAGACTAAGGATAAGACTAGACATTATCAAGGTTAATGATATCATCCATGTACAGCTGGTAGGTGACCTTCCTCATTGGATCATTATTACCTAAATGGCTATACTTATAATCTTATTGGTTGATCAGGTTTCTTTGGGGGGGGCACCAGAAATCAAACTCAAGATCTCGCATTTGCCAAACAGGTACTGTGCTTAGCTGTATCCTGGGTGGCCCAAGTGTTTTTTCTTTTTGAAACAGGGTCTCCCTATATAGTCCATTCTAGCTAGGGTGGCCTTGAACTTGTGATACTCCTGCCTTAGCCTCCATGTGCTGGAATTACAGGCATGTAGCCCACACTTAGCTGATCATAGTCTGACTCATGTTGTACCTACCTTATGATTTTGCTGTGTAAAACTTCTCAAGGCTGGGGAGATAGCTCAGTAGAATAAGTGTTTGCCTGGTAAGAGCAAGGTCCTGAGTTCAATTCCCAGAAACGGGGTAGGGGGGTGGGGGGGGAATGAGGGGGGCATGGGGAAGACACTGGGTATGGTGGTACACCTGTAATCCCAGCTCTTGGGAAGCTGTAAAGAGGCAGATCACTACGTAGTCCAATCTGGCAGTGAGATCCTGAACACCTTGTAAACCCTTCCCTAAAAAAATACAATAAATAAACAAATAAAAAATAAAAAACTTGTTGAGAGGTGGGCACACTGGCAACCCATCTGAGTCCCCTCCTATCTCTCGAGAGTTTTTTTTTTTTTTTTAAAGAATTTTTTATTTGGCCAGCGGGATGGCTCAGTGGTCTAAAGCGCCTGCTTGGGAAAGCTTGGGCGGCTTCAGGGACCGCATTTCAATACCCAGCGCCACATGCTGCGCCAGCCCTGCCCTCGGGGTGGGCTGAGCCCGGCCATAAAAATGAGTGAATAAACAAACAAAGGTTCTGAAACAAGAAAAAAATAAAATAATTCTTTTTTTTTTAAAGAATTTTTTCTGTA
>PVJA010037856.1:0-20095 GCA_004027025.1 Myocastor coypus
GTGAGCTTGATTTTAGACTAGAAGTGTTCAGTTTTTGTCCATTTCGTGTGATGTTGACCTTCATTTCTTTATAGATGATTTTTATCAGATTGAGATTTTAAAAAATCTACTCTGATTTCCTTTATTTAATTTAATTTTACTTTGAAAACTAAAAGCAAAGCAAGACCAAAAATCAAGAAGAAACAAAGCAATACACAACGGTACATGTGTTACAGATTTTTAAACCAAGAACAGCTGATTAACAATGGTTGATACATTATCTATTTTTTCAGCAAATCTGTTGCTCACATTAGCAGATATAGTTATGTAAGATAGGACATATGGTTGGATATTACCACTTGCTTTCAAGAAAATTTTAATTCTTCTTCTTGTCTCTTTTTTATTTTTAACTTTTTATAAAGATCGTTTTTAAGAGTATATAGAAATAGTTCCTATGACATTAGAATTGCTACACATTTAGCAGACCAAGATGTCAGGTACCCAAGCATAGTCTTTGTATTCCACATTGCTATCTTTGCTATAGTTACTTAGATCACAGATATCAGCACACAGAGGTAGTCAAGATGAAAATTCTACACATTAACTGCTATTTTCAAAAGACTGATGAAAATTTTTAGATCAGTAAGCACAGCCAACATACCTGTATATATATATACATATATATATATGTATATATATACATATATATACATGTATATATATATGTATATATATACATATATATATATATATGTATATATATATATTCCTCTTCCCATTTCCCATTTGTTTATCTCAGCCATCTTAACTTTGATAAAGAGGCCAAAGTGTTCTCTGGAATACAAACAACCTCTTTAACAAATGGTGTTGGTAAACATGGCTCTCCACTTACCAAAAACTAAAACTAGACCTGAATCTATCATCATTCACTTAACTAAAGGCATAATGGATTAAATGCCTCTATTTCTACTAGGGCAATTGGCCTTTGATACTCTTTTCTTTCTGGTTTCTATGTTTTTGATATCAGATTAATATTTCCCTCAAAAAATGAGTTAGGGAGTATTGTTTCCACTTCTGTTTCATTAAAGAATTTCAGGAATAGTGTTTTTAAATGTCTAAATATTTTGTAGAGGGCTGTGCAGATAGCTGAGAAACACTAAACACGAAATCTCCTGGAAGAGAAAATAGGTGGAAATCTTGACGTAAGGGTAGGCAAGCAGTTCATGAACAAAAATCAAGTAGCACAAGAAATGCTTCAAAGCATCAACAACTGGGACCTCTGCTTACTGAGAAGTTGCTGCACATCAAAGCAATTGCCAACAGAGTGAAAATAAAACACACAAATTTGGAAAAAAATCTTAAGCAATAATTTCTCAGACAAAGATCTTCTATCTATAATATATTAAGAATTATAAAAATTTAGTGCCCTAAATATAAACACTCAATTTGAAAATGGACATTTTTCAAATGGAATACACACTTCTCAGAGCAAGAAATACAAGACACAAATAAGTACATGAAAAAATGCTCCAAATCACTTGCCATTCTAGCAATGCAAATTAAAACAACACTGAGTTATTTCACCACAGAAAGAATGTCTATCATAAAGAAATCAAGTAATAATAAATGCTGCAGAGGCTGTGGGGAAAAAGGAACCCTTCTCCACTGCTGGTAGGAATGTAGAGTGGTACATCCACTATGGAAATCTGTGCGGAGCCTCCTCGACAAACTAGGACTGGGAATCCCTTTCAATTCAGCTATTCCCCTTTAGAGAATTTTCCCAGAAGAACCGAAAATATTCTATCACAATGACACATGTGCACATACGTTTATAGCAGCACCACTTATCATAGTCAAAATTTTGAAGGGACCAAAATACACCCCACCTGAGGAATGGATGAAAAAGTTGTGGTGTTTTTGTACAATGGAGTATTACTCAGCTATAAAGAAAGACAAACTTGAAGCCTTCACAGGTATGTGAATGCAACTAAAGGATATACTCATAAGTGAAATAAACCTGACCCCTCAGGTGTAAATATTATATTGTCTCCCTAGTGTAAATACCAGAAAGAAAAATAAAACCCGAAAATAGCAAAATAGAAAAAACATAACTTAAGGATTAAACAGCGAAGAGCAAAGAAATGAGGACATTTCATTTTGTCCCACTGGTTTTATTACGTTCTATCTGCACTTTTATTTAATTGTAGATATTTTTTATTTATTGATTAATGGTGACCCACGGGTTATTCATGAAGGTGTTATTTTATTTCTATGTGTTTATGATTTTTTCTTTTACTATTAATTTCTAATTTCATTGCACTATGATCAGATAATATCCGAGGGATAATATGCTTTGTAGTCTTTTATCTGGTTTCTGGCAGTACTAGTTAGTGTTCTGTGTATCAAAGAAACATGAACAAAAGGAAAAAGAAGACAAGAAAGACAAAAAAAAGGTAGGATTAAAGAAAAAGAGAACTGGCCTCTCATCAAGGACGGTGTGGTTGTGTAGGCAGAATGTATTGCTGGGCTGCAGGGTTTTCTGTTTGGAGGAAGCCAGAAGAAGCAGGAGACTTTATATCCTAGGTCTGTTCTGTATGGCTCGATTAACCTCATTATTCTAGTATATCCTTTTTTGTTCTTTTCAGACTCCAAGTATGGCAGGAAATCGTGCTGTGATCCTGCAACCCACAGAAAGCAGGATGGGAGGGCTAACTAGTCTATTAAGCCCTTTATCCATGTATTGCTCCTTACATGTCTCTTATTCAGACTGCTTTTAGTTTCAGGGAGTATGCCCCTTGCCTTCTTCCAGTTATCTGTGTTTCAGTTGCATTTCTCTGAGTAGCTCTGAACAAACTTCCTCCTCTATTCCTCCATGCCACCTCCCCTGAGAAAACATCTTAGAGAAAACTAAATTGATATTTTATATAGTCTCATTAAATACATGAAATCTATTTTAAAGGTTCTATATATCTATAAATCATACATGAATACTTAATTGTATAAAATGATCTTAAAGGGATAATATGAGCATCTACCAACTAAGATGTCCTAAGCACTGGATGATTTGTGTTCACACTGATAATTGCTGAGTCGACACTCAGTAATAATGACTATTACTGAAGCCAATGACATTTCTTTTGCACAGGGGTGTGAAATCTGCAGTGTACTAAGAGCTTGGTTTCACACTCAGTTTTCAATTGAAGCCATAGTAACACAGAATAAGGACTGGGAAGAGTGCACAACAATGGGCGCCAATTCATTGCATCAGAACATGCATCTCTGAAGTATGCGCGCTCAGAGCCATGCAAGCTCCATTGATGAAAAAGTCTTCAAGTTTAGAGTCAAGAACAAAGACATAATCGAGAGCTACCTAGATTGGAAAAAGTCATGTTATATGAAACATTTTACCTTGGAAATCTTGTCAGAGCACTAGAAACTTTGTTAAATATTTGGTTGTAATACTGTCTTAGTTACTTTTCTCTTATTGCTAAGAAACATGATAGATTATGGGGTAAAATTCTAGTAAAAAAAAGTAGATATTTACAGAAGTGCTCCTTTTTTTTTGGGGGGGGGGGTTCCTGTCTAAAATCTTAAGCAGAAGGATAAGAGAGGGAAAAATTGTGTTCTCTTGACTGTGTTTCTCCAGGGAAATAATCACAGGACTTCTCTAATTGATCGTCTAGTCCAGAGGCCTTGCTGTTTGTCAAGTGCACCCAGGAAAGAGACCTCAGATGCAGAGTGTAGCTCTCTGTCTGCATCAATGCAGCTCACAATGTATTTCTCCAGACCAGCTAAGTCAGAATTTCAGACTCTAAGTACAAAACCCTTTAAAAATTATTTTTTACATGAGTAAGACATGCTTATGGTTTTCTTTATTCTGAAGTCAAGCAGGCATTTTCATAATGTTTGATAAATGTATATTAAAGCTGTAGACTCTCACTGTTTCCAGTTTTGAATATTATTTTTGTTTCCTCTGCCTCATTTAATTAATGATTTCCCCCTTTACTTCTTCTTGCTAAATGAGTACTCCCCATTGGCACTGTTTGGCTCTGAAAGAAAATGTTTACTGATTGTCTTTGTTATAAGAAATTTTCTGAGAATAAAACATAGCATTAGTGGAAGCATTTACATTTATTTAGAAATTTGCAGATCTGTTTTGGCACGTGCAAATGAAACAAGATAACAAACAACAGTAAAGTTGACAGTTTAAAAATTTAAGTGAGAATCCTTTCTGTTCTACAAAGAAAAGGGAAGAATATCTGCAATATCTTTTTTTCTAAGTGAATGAACATAGCACTCACGTCGATGCAATACTTAGGTGACCTGGGCTATTTTGAGCTATTATCTGTACCTCGGAAGACTTACAGCGAAATTTATCCCACATTGAACTCATTTGAGCATAAGGACTTCTGAGGCCAATTGAAGTACAACTAAGAGAAAGAATTTATGTGTGTGAGTAGCGATAAGGGGACCATTTGTGGATCGCAAAAAGACCTGGGCAGGATTTCAACCACGAGTCTTACAACATATTTACTAGGAAACAACTGATGCCTCATGCAGAGGACGAGGTATACCATGAATGGATTGCACAGGGCCAGGCCAGAAGAGAGACATTAATTTATTCCTGCATCTCTGTGTTCATTTGTCAAATATCTACTGAAAACCAGTTGTGTGCCCAGCATATTTATAGTCCCTCAGATCTGAGTAGCCAGCAAAAGATCTAATGGAGTTTATTTTTAAATAACTGCCATACATGGGACAAAATAACCAGTGAAACAGCAATAGTGCTGAATAGAAAAAAAAAAAAAAAAGAAAAAAAAGTCTTGGCCATGCCACTGTAAAGGGAATGGAAGAGAAATGTGTCAAGGAAAAGATGATATTACAGTAAAATAAACATCATTGAATAAACAGATACTGGAGCATCTAGGCAATGAAGAAGAGGCAGGCAGATTTCTTGAGCAGAGATTCCATGTTGTAGAAAAAAAATGGAAGTATTTGCATAGCATTTTTGACAGCAGAACGGAGTAGAGAAATTAAAGTAAACGATGCTCCTTGCTCCCATATTGTACCTTGAACAGCAGCCTCTTATTGTCCAAAATTAACCCACTGAAAATACCAACTCCAAGCTGGAGCATTATCCTTATAATTGTTAATTATAGTACTTATATCAGTCATTTTCAAGCTTTCCTATTCTACCTTGCCTGGTAGTTATGGTTTTGGCTACATAGATCCATCATTTCTATAATTCACTCCACATTATAGGATGAAATAAAATGTTCTCTTATTTCATCTGCAGGAGAGAGACATAGCATAATATTATAATAACACTCAGGCTTTATATGAGCTGAGTTTCATATGGAAGTGTTGAAACACATTGAGTGCTGACTAAATATTAGTTATCCACACTACTCTTATTTTTATAATTATGATCCATTTCTTTGAGCTTTTCGTGATGTCAAAAATGCGCATTTTCACAGAAACCTAGGTCTGCAAAGGGCATATACTTGAACAAAAATACTAGGCTACAAATCAAGAGACCTAAATTCAAATGCAGTGGTCATCTATGCATCTCCACATTTTGTAGATATCAGAGCTGGTTTACACCTCATGACTTCTATTATGCTTTTCCATCAAAATGTGCATATCTGGGTGATCTTATAATGAAAGCACCAGCCAAATTTATTCTCCATTGCTCAGGGAACTTCAGGTCTGACAAAATCAATTAGTCTTAATTTTTTGGCACAGTTGTAGCATTTGTGAATTTTTCTGCAAATCCCCAGCAAGCCCAGCTGGAAACGACAGAAATTGTCAAAAGAAATGCCATGATTTGTATGGATCAGGACTCACGTTGTATCCCTCAATTAAAACTGAAGATAGCAGGGTGATTTATTACACTACTATTCTAAGAATAGTATTCATTACTGAATTGGAGAAAGTTGTTTTTATCACAGGCTTCCCATATGATGATAAAATTCACTCTCCTTTCCCCTACCAAAATTTGCATTTCAGTTGGAATTAGTTTGTGGGACCAAGTAAAGAGAAGACTGATTCAAATGTATACATAAGGCCAGACCTTAACTGAGTTTTCTAACTCCCTCATCATGAAAATATCCTCAAGCCAAAAATGAAACATTACAGTGACTGTAGAGTAGGATTTTCGAGCTCCATGATTAGAGATTTTTCTTTTATTTGCTCAGAGTCAAGACACCTTGACCAAGTGCATCACCACTTCAATTCGTCAGTTGCTATTTATTCTTGAAAAAAATGAATAAATGTATTCTCATTTGAGTATTCAAATGGTTATTGATATACTAAAATTGCATATAAATTCCGTAACAGAAGATAGTCTTTCTCTTTTTACATGTATACACACAGACATACCCCTACACTGTAGCTTATGTCCATACACAGAGTTGTTTTGAACGGAAAATAAATTTTCAATCACGTATATTTACTTATTATGTGGAAGCATTTTCTTCTAACTTGCAATTTTCCATAATGTAGAAGACAACCATAAATAAGTTTTAATTCATTCAGTCATATAGAATCAAGTTCCAGAAATCACCTTTGGAAAACAGAATTCAGGAGAATAAGCATCCCCATGTGCTTCCTGTGCAGTAGGTGGAGGACTGAAATGGCCTGTGATTCAGAGATAACACATGCGTGCTTCTCATGTTCAGCTTCTTGTGTAGAATCCAGGGCTTCAGTGGAACAGTCTGGAAGCTCAAGCAGTTTTGTGAGTATGTAGAGCATTTCTGCAGATACGCCAGAGCTGATTAATTGTTTTAACCAAAAATGACTATTTGGTACATGGTAGTAAAGTGAAAAATGAGAACCTCTAAAACAACAAAATTACTCGAATCTTAGGAACTATTTGTAGCATGCATAACCTATCTTAGACTGTGTTATGTTGAAAAGGAAATTAGTAAAGAATTAGGAAAATTATTTTTTATAATTAATTGTATAATTAAGCAAAGAAAATAAATTTAAAGAGATTTCTTTATTCCGGGAATGATATTAAGAGAATCATTTGAATGAAAAGGATTAGGTACCGTTCTCTTTGCTAAAGTGTGTTCTCTGTAACTAGTTTAATGACAAATGTCAATATGAAACATTCTTTTTAAAATGATTTTTATTTCAAGGAAGTTTTTCAGCATAAATACAAGTATAAGTGCCTAGTGTCACATATGAATAGACTTTATGTTATAATTAGTGGTGTCCCCATTAACTTCATGATTTAAAAAGAAAAAAAAAAACACATTGCAATGGAGAGAAGAGGTGCGCTTAGCTGCTTACTGATGGGCTCACTGTGAGTGATACGGGTTTCCAGCTGAGGAAAACATACAAAGAGAAAACAGGTTGCCTAAGATGCTTTTCTAATTTGTAATAGATTTTATTTTTTTTTTATTTTTATTTTTTTTTTTGTCTTTTTGAGACAGGGTCTCGCTATGCAGTTGAGGCTGGCCTTGAGCTCACTTTCATAGCCCAGGCTGGTCTCGAACTCGCACCGATCCTCGTGCCTCTTCCTCCCGAGTGCTGGGATTACAGGCGTGCGCCACCACGCCCGGCTGTAATAGATTTTAAAACATAAAAAACTAAAAAGAAAGAAAGAAAGAAAGAGAGAAAGAAAGAAAGAAAGAAAGAAAGAAAAGAAAAGAAAAGAAAAGAAAAGAAAAGAAAAGAAAAGAAAAGAAAAGAAAAGAAAAGAAAAGAAAAGAAAAGAAAAGAAAAGAAAAGAAAGAAAAGAAAAGAAAAGAAACAAGCTAAAATAAAAGCCCTTATAAACACAGGAAACAAAAGTTTCTTGTCAGGAACTAAATTCTTTCCAAGACAATTGCCAACTGAGGACAAATATTGTTGCTAATATCTTCCCACTGTTCGTAGTGTAAAGCCTCAGATATAATTGCATTTCACAATCAGTGATTAGGGAAATTTATACAGTATTCATATTTTATCTACAGACTTTAAAGCCTACAAAAAAGTCTTCTAAATAGTGATAATAGAAGACTCTCACTGTCTTAGATACACATTGTTAACTACATGCATAATATGCAGCTTGAATTGTGCTACTGTACAACAGATTTTCCTTCACTGAACAATAAGTTAAAAAACATATTCACAGTTCTTTATCTTTTTTTATTTTTTGCTGTAACACATTATTGCATGTTCCACTATGAAAATTAGTTTGGGAAGGTTTATTTTCATTCTAATGTGATCCCTCACAATACCAGTAGAACAAAAAATCAACCAGATATTCAGATAGTCATAAGCATCTTATAGGCCTTTGAAGGCTCTCTCTTTTCTAGAGGCGAAAAGGCACATATGGTTTAGAGGGCTTTACCATCAAGTGAGCAGCAGAAGGGTAGGTGAAAACTCAAAACTCCTTGTCTTATTGGGCTTCTTTTACTTTTTCCATTCTCCCAGACCCTATGGGGTATGACTTTAAAAGAAGATAAAAATATTTTTTTTTCAAATTTGTTATAGTAAAGATACACTGCCACTAATCCGGCTTCAATGCCTTCCTTACTGTGAGCACACTGAAGCCATCAGTCCTCTACTTCTGGATGCAATCTAGGCATCCTCACGCTGTCTTTCATTGCCCTGTTTCTGCTTCCTTATGCCTTGGATTGATTAAAGATGTTTAGCTTTCTTGATCATCTTGTCTTTTGAGAAGAACCACACAGCACAAGATCTGGTGAATAAGGAGGAAGAGAAATCAACATATACTTTAGATGACTATTTAATCCTTTTGGAAGCCAGTTAAATAAATGGAAGAGGAACATTGGCCAGATATAGATTAGACATCAAGTCATTAATACTAAGGATGAAGCAGTAGGAAGAAAAATAATTAATTATAGAATTGGGAGCAAAATTCACTAAGTATGAAAAACAAGGCAAGGGAGATAGCTCAGTGGTCTAAGTGCCTGCCTGGCAAGTGCAAGGTCCCAAGTTTGATCCCTGATAGTCCACTATGTCCTGGCTCCAGATCCCTGGATGCATAGTACAGCCTCAAAACTGGGTGTGATGGTGTATGCCTGTAATTCCATCGCTTGGGATGCTGAGACAGGAGGATCACAACAAGTCCTAAATGTGTAGCAAGACCCTGTATCAAAAGAACAAAATAAAAAATAAAAAAGAAACAAGAAAAGAAGAGAGACAGAGAGTGACAGAGAGAGAGAGAGAGAGAGAGAGAGAGGAGAGAGAAAGAGAGAGAGAGAGAGAGAGAGAGAGAGAGAGAGAGAGAGAGAGAATGGCCAGAGATGCAATAAATGCTGCTACTGATGTGAATCTCTACTGGTATAACTACATTTGAAATATCCACCAAAGTTATTTTATTCAGAAATAAATTTGTTGGATGGTGATGAAATGATAGCGTGCTATATTTAACAGTAGCTTAATTCCCCGATGACTCTTAAGAGTTGAGACTTAGCGGCATAGCCTTCAGTGTCCTCTGTCTGTCTGTCTGTCTGTCTGTCTGTCTCTCTCTCTCTCTCTCTCTCTCTCTCTCTCTCTCTCTCCTCTCTCTTCCTTCGATCCCTCTGCATGTTTGCCATGGCTTTGATCAAATTTCTGCTAGCACATCCTTTGCTGCCTTAGGACGAGATCACCATGAACCCAATCTTCTGAATATGTGAATCAAATTTGAGTTCTCCTTATCATCACAGATGTTAAATTTTGGGGCCCAGTAATGGGAAAGTGACTAACGGGCATGCGTTTCTCAAACTTCAGGATAGAAGAGCTTCTGAGGATGGTTTCCCAGAACACTCAGTTAAAACACAGAATGAGGCCCCTCCATCCTAGTTGGAAAAAGAAATCTGATATAATATATAATATCCATTGCTGATGACAATGGATCAGCAAGAGGTCGGTGATGACATTAGCCTTTATGTTTGAGTATCTTAATTCTGGTTCAGTCTAATCATTGAGAGATGAAAAAATAGAAATTTCAAAATCCTACCAGTTTTTTGAAATTTAAGTATACTGGTAAAATTCACTAAATAATGCCGTTATTTAGAAAACAGGAAGTGAAAATACCTCCACAGAAATTAGATGAATCTTCAAGAAAACTGGTTCAGGTATTGAGCATGACCTGTCAACACATGCCAAAAGCCTACAAACTCTTTTTTTTTTTTTTCTTTTTGTAGCAGAGGGGATTAAACTCAGTGATTTGGCAACAAGCGACATCTCTTCTTTTATGGGATAATAGCTAGGTTCCCAGGCTGGTTTCCAAGTTTCATCTGAACCTCCCTGCACACTGGTGCGTGGGTGCATGCTACTGAGCAGGTATTTACTTCTCACATAATATGACTGTCTAGTTATAGCAGAGCAGACTCCTACTACTAGGTCCAACTGGCTTTTGAGACTACAGAAGGCCCTCTGAGGGCTCTGCACATAATTGTGCCTAGATGATGGGGCCATGCGCTAGCTGGAACTTGTGTGGTACATTCATCTTTTGGAGATTTGCTGTAAAAATACCACAAAGGGGTTTGATAACAAAAATTATTCCTCTCACAGTTCTGAAGTTCAGAAACCAACAAGCATGAAGGCAGTGCAGTTGACTCTACAAGAAAAGCCACTTCACGACTTTCCCTTAGTTTCTTTTTTTGTTTGTTTGGTTTTTCTGGTATTTCTCAGAAACTTTTGGTTAGCAGCGGGGCCATATCTTCACCCCTCATTTTCCATGTGTTGTCCTTGTCTTATAAGAATGCATCATGTTGAATTAAGGATGCAATTTACGGTGGCACAACCTCATTTCAATTCACACAGCAATCTTGAGAAAGACCTTATTTCCCAGTGCACTCACATTCCGAAGTTCTAAGTGGGCATGAATATTGGGTTAGACTCTTCCGTACACGTGGTTAGAAATCTCTGCAGCAAAGCACCATAAAAAGTTTCTTTAATTTTTTAAATCTTTTATTTATTTGTACAGGGTCTCATGATGCAGCTCAGACATGCAGTGTTCCTCCTGTCTCAGCCTCCTCAGTGCTGGGATAGCAGGCATGCACCACCTTATCTGGTTTTGTGTGGCTAGAGTAGCACACTTAGTGCTGTGGGGCAGGCAAGGCATGTGGTATATAGGGGACTGAACTAGGGTCCTTCTAGTTACCAGGAAGGTGCTCAGATGCTAAACTGTCTCCCCAGCCCCAAAACACAGAATTTCTTACTCATGTGTTTCTGATGGGAGAGCAGGAAGTAAAGAAGGAGAGAAGGGAATTCAAAAGCTATCCGAAGTCCATAACCAAACGTGCAGTCAATCTCTCCATGGCCAAACATCTCAGTGCTTCAGTGAGTTATGCTTTTGACCTAACTAAACTTACTAAAATGAAGGAAACCTTTAATATTTACCTTTTAACTTTGGACTGCTCTATCTGTGCAAGACAGAAGCTCCAATGAAACAAGGGGTTGATTTATCTCAAAGTCTATATACCAGTTTGTCCTGGTTAAAGTGATCATATGTTCTTTCTGCACTCATAGAAACTTAAACATGTTTTGGTATAAGTAGATCACATATATAAGGCCTTATTGCTGCATATCACTGGATGTCTCCTGAAGAAAAATGCATAGAAGCAGGGTCTGGGGACGCACACCTGCAATCCCAGCACTTGGGAGGCTGAGGCAGGAGGGTTAGTGCGAGGTCGAGACCAGCCTGGGCTACAAAGGTGAGCTCAAGGTCAACCTGAACTGCATAGCAAGACCCTGTCTCATAAAGACAAAAAAAGAAAAATGCATATAGACATAACAAAAATCAAGTAGGATGCCAAGGAAAAGGCTTTGGAAAATCTGAGATTGTAAGGCTATAAACTCAATGTTAGGGTAAATCAAGGCACAGTTGAGGCCTCTGAGACAGGAAGAATTTAAGCAAGTACCAGCGCTTTCATTTCTGACTGAGTGTGGCCAGGATAAAGTGGAAAAGACTGTTGGCTCTGAGAAAGCAGGGAGAGTATATTTCACGCTGGAGTTTAGGTAGAATAGGGAAACATTACTGACGGGGAGGGGTGCAAATTTTGGACTCTGAGTAGGGAGTCTGGAATTGGCTAATAGATAAGAATCGTGTGGCATCTCCTACGCTTTTTTTTTTTTTTTTTTTTTTTTTTTTTTTTTTTTTTTTTTTTTTTTTTTTTTTTTTTTTTTTTTTTTTTTTTTTTTTTTTTTTTTTTTTTTTGTTGCAGCACAACTTCTACAGGTTCAGCTACATGGAGCAGCGGCTAGTTTCCTATTAATGCTGTACGATTGCAGTGTGAATAACAGGTATCCTTAGGAAGTGTTTCTCTCCTAGAGCTTGACAAGGGTCTAGTTCAGAGACATAACAATAAATAGAGCCCAGGGCTATTTAATTCAAGGTAGCTGGTAACTTTCACTATTACCAGCAACAATATTGAATTAGTAAGTTCCTAAATAGTCCGTTTAAGAAGAACATTAAATTAGTACATTTGGTCACATTCCAGATGATAGAGCACAGTGAGGACTGCATATACCTCTATGTCCCATCTTCTTGTAAGTCCTTTAAACAACTTCCATTTCTTTAAACTGGAGAGTGTAGCTTCACTATTGTGCTACAGTTGTAAATAAAAGCTTGGTTTGCAAGTAATTTGAACAAGTGTTCCACAAGATGAACAAACATTTCTGAGAATGTTTTATTAGATAAGTGAGTGATATCATAAAATACAAGCAATATATCATGTCTAATATCACATAATTACAACTGGTTTCTCTCTCTTCCCTCTTCTCCCTCTCTGTCTCTCTCTCTTTCTCTCTCTCTCTCTTCTTCTCCCTCTCCCTCTCCTCTCTCTCTCCTTCTCTGTGTGTGTATGTGTATCTGTGTCTTCTCTCTATGCCCCTCACTTTTTGATATATAGCTGCTTTTTATTACAAGCAAAACTATTCTTGAAAACCAAGTTTTATATATATATATATATATATATATATATATATATTCTTAATTTTAATTTTTAGAGAAGATTTTACTAAGTCACTCTGGCTAAGTTCAAATTTGGAAACGTTCTGCCACAGGCTGTCCAGTGCTGATATCACAAGTACGTGCATCTAGCCCAGTTTCCTCTCACTATCTTCTGTTGAAATCCATAACAAAGATTGTGAACATGATATATAAACTATTCACAACTATAATCTAATAAAGCCAGATAGCTGTACTAAACAGAAATGAGAAGGAAAGTCATTTGTGAAACATGACTCAATATATCAATATCTCAGTTCTTCCACAGAAGCAAGCAATAGGTTATAAAGATGCCTTTAAGTCCACATAGATTTGCCATAATTTAAACAATTTAAAACACTGGCTATTGTACTGGTGGCTTAATAAGCCTGGGAAAAGTTGTTATTTGGTGAAATGTTTGAAAAAGATAAAAATCTCTTGCTAAATTCTTGATGACATAGTCTCCCCTCAATATGTGCTTTCTTTTCAACTCCTGGAATGTGACAGGTATATTTAAAGCAAAACTTCTTCAGGAGTTTAAATGTAGGGGCCACCTAACCATCTTGGCCTCTTCCAGTGTCCTGTGCCAGTACAAACTGCACGCTCAACATTTTCCCCTGGTTTGCGCCTATAAACTGGTAGCATTGAAGTAGGCTTTACAGTCAAAGAGAGGATAAAATGAAGTTTTCTCAACTGTAGGACAGAAACCAACAGTTTTCGAATATTATAATTTTTCTAAAAGAGTCTGTGTATCAGGTTGGACACCTATGTGCCTGACATGCATTGTGACAAATCAAAATTCCCAAACAAATATCCAAAATGCCCCCGAGACCCATTATGCTAATTGAAATTTTTCAGATTTGTAGAGAAGGTGGTTCTGGGCTTCTTTGCAATTTTTGATATGATTTTTTTGAAAACTACAATGAAAGCCAATCATAAGAGGTTCTGTCAGTCATCAAACTAAAACTGCCCTCAGCTTCCTATCTTAGTACATGCATTTAGAGCTGTGTGAAGGCTTCACTCTGTTGAGAAAGGGAAGCTGATGCCTGTTGAGGTTTGTTTATTTTAGTCAAGCACAGATTAAGGTCATCCAGTAATAGGAGTGTGGCTAATACTGTGGCGACCCAAATTACTTGGGATGGAGAAATGGATACACTTTTCCGACCTGACATTTAGGACGCTGGTGATCAGAGGCTATGTATACAAGCTTTATTTTGTAAGAGGATTGGAAACGGAATTTAATTTTGTGGAATACTCTGACCAGAGACTGGGCCACACACTTTATGTGGCCACACTAATTCATCTATGAGTTTGTGGAATGTGTAAGCACAATTTCTCTACACTCGGCAGACTCTATCAGATGTTCTGTTTATTCCAGTTCCTATGTTTTAAGAGCACACTATGGAGCAGATCCCAAAACAGCACCAAAATGATAAAAACATATATCTTTCTATCTATCTATCTATCTATCTATCTATCTATCTATCTGTAAAAAATATGCTCATATTTTTCATATTTTTCTTTGTGCATATATTGCATTGTATTTCTTTTTATTAGTGCTTGACTTCTTCATTTTTTATTTTATAAAGAGAATAAAAATAGTTTAAAAATCTTAGAAATAATGCAGACTTTCATTAAACGGACTGATAGCAATTCAATATTGGTTGTTGTATTGCATATTGTTGCTTTTAATTTATTTATTCAGAGACCAAGGAGATTAAATTGTATTTTCTGAGTGCCTATTTCGATTAATTTCTATTTTTAAAAACTGTGGATGAAAATATATAATGTGAAATTTATTGTTATAATTGTTCAACGTACCCTTTATTATTGTTAACTACAGTCATACTGTTTTACAGCAGATCTCCAGAGAGTTTTCTATGTGTATACAAATTAAAAAATAATTCCCTATTTCAAGTTTTATAACAACTGTGTCACTTCTGAAATAGTATGTTTTGTAAAGTTGATTTCTTTAGACTCCTGCAAGTAAAAATTATACCCCATGTTCCATCTAACTGGCTTATTTCCTTTAGGATAATGCCAAGTTTCATGTATGTTGTGAACAGGAGACATTCTCATCCATTTTTATGCTTAATAATATTTTACTGGGTCCGGCAGGATGGCTCAGTGGTCTAAAGCGCCTGCTTAGGTAAGCTTAGGCAGCCGCAGTTCGATCCCTGGCACCACATGTTGCACCCGCCCTGCCCTCAGGGCAGGCTGAGCCGGCCATAAAAATAAATAAACAAACAAACCAAAGATCTGAAACAAGAAAACAAATACATTAAAATTTAAAAAAGAAATTAAAAATAATAATAATATTTTACTTTAGGACTATACCATATTCCCTTTTTATTTTTTATTTCTAAATGGAATAAAATGTAACAAAAACAACTTTAAAATGAAAGAGAAGTTCACTATACAAAACAGTAGAACTTCAACAATAGTTGTTATATTACATACTGTCTTCAGGTTAATTGTTCAGATTAGCAGATGTAAGCATGCAGAATGGTTGAAAGAAAAAGAGAGAGAGAGAGAAAGAAAGAAAGAAAAGAAAGAAAGAAAAGAAAAGAAGAAAAAATAAACATTAACTATTCTACTGCATTATGGGCATTCAGGTTGTTGGATAATGTGAATACTGTTTCAATAGTATAAGAGTACAAACAGGTCTTTAGTTTTTGTTTCAGAACCTTTGTTTGTTTATTCACTCATTTTTATGGCCTGCTCAGCCCTCCCTGAGGGCAGGGCTGGCACAGCATGTGGTGCCAGGGATCCAACCGCGGTCCCTAAAGCCGCCCAAGCTTTCCCAAGCAGGCGATTTAGACCACTGAGCCATCCCGCCGGGCCCCAGGTCTTTAGTTTTTAATCTCAGATTATTCAGCAAAATCAGCAGAGATGAAATGTCTGAGCCAAGGGGCAGTACTATTTCTAATTTCTGAAGGACTGGGGATTGCTCACTGCACCAGCTATTTTACTTTTGCACCAAGGACCAAACTGCAGCTTTTCCATATCTCAACTAATAACTATGTTTGTTGTTATTTTTTGTTATGTTTGCCTTTTTTTTTTCTAGATGCATTTAGCACAGGGTCTACAGGGTCTCACCATGCAGATCAGACTCGTAGTGATTCTGCTGTGTTCAGCTTCCCAAGCGCTGGGCTTATGGGCCCACGCCACTACTCCCAGTCCCCATTGACCTTCTCAGAGCACCCCGGGAGTGCGCCCAGCACTGCACACCCTACCGCTGTGCTCTGCCCAAGCAGATGCTTGAGTTCACTGAGCCATCTGGCTGGGCCATATTTGCCTTTTAAAACAACCAAAGCAACACCTGTGAGGTAATAATTCCTTGAGGCTTTGTATTGGCTTCATTATTTGTGGCGGCGAGCCTATTTTCCTATACCACTGGCTGTTTATATAACTTATTTTGTCTACTTTTCCACTAGATCGTTACATTTTATCTGAGTTACATTTTATTTATTATCCACTTATCAACTATATGGGCACAAATGTTTTGTGTTAAGTATACCAGGGAATCTAGCTCCTTGGTACAGTGCCTGCTGGCGAGTGCTAGTTCCTGAGCTTAATTCCCTATACTAAAAATAAATAAGTAAATAAATAATTGTTTTTCATGCTGCTGGTTATTTTCTTTACTAAATAAAAACTTTTTCGGGACTGCCAAATAGCTCAGCAGATTAAAGCTCCTGCAAACAGGCACAGCGGTCAGGGGTTCTATCCCCGGTCCTGAAAGGCGGGCCCCACTACCCAGGTGCTCTGAGAGGGCAATTGAGAGCGGGCATGGTGGCGCGTGCCTGTAATCCCACCTCTTAGGAGGCTGTAAACAGGCGGATGACTACAAGTCTGACCTAGTAGTGAGATCCTGAGCATCCCGTAGAGCTAAAAAACCTTTTTAGCTCCTCATATTCCCATTTTTTCTCTCTGAGTTTCACTGCGCTGAGAAAGAGGGAGGGATCAGGGTAAATGAAGGCCAGAGACTTTGCTCGCAATGTTGATGGTCCTGATTTTACCTTCCTCTGGGTTCCAGAAGCCTTTCTTCCAAGGAGTAAGGCTACATCTTGTCTAAATATTATCTCAGCGTCTCCCTGCTATTCTGCTGGTTATGCTTCCTAAAATCCAGTCTTACACTGAGTATGGCATTACATTAAAGCATTAATCCCTAGTAAATAGGAGAACCTGCATATTTGCCTGAGTTTCGTAACATTAACTTGAGCTATTTTTAAGTTGATTTCTTTTTAAAACTCTTTCTCTCTTCCTCCTTTTAGTGCTGCTCTTACAGACTCTACACCCTCTCTAAATCCACTTCCATTTCCCCAGTTATGTTCTCAAAAACCTCAGCAACTGCAGCATTGTCTCTCTCTTTCTCTCTGTCTCTCTCTGTCTCTGTCTCTCTCTCTGTCTCTCTCTCCCTGTCTCTCTCTCTGTCTCTGTCTCTGTCTCTCTGTCTCTGTCTCTGTCTCTATCTCTGTCTCTCTCTCTGTCTCTCTCTCTGTCTCTGTCTCTCTCTCTGTGTCTCTCTCTGTCCTCTTTCTCCCTGTCTCTCTCTCTGTCTCTGTCTCTCTGTCTCTGTCTCTGTCTCTATCTCTGTCTCTCTCTCTATGTCTCTCTCTCTCTCTGTCTCTCTCTCTGTGTCTCTCTCTGTCCTCTTTCTCCCTGTCTCTCTGTCTCTGTCTCTGTCTCTGTCTCTTTCTCTCTGTCCTCTGTCTCTCTGTCTCTCTCTGTCTCTCTCTCTGTGTCTCTCTCTGTCCTCTTTCTCCCTGTCTCTCTCTCTGTCTCTGTCTCTCTATCTGTCTCTCTCTCTCTCTCTCTCTCTCTCTCCATCACCTGAGTTGCCTTCAGTATTCCCGAGCTTTAATGCACACGGCCAAACAGTAGAACACATCGCAATTCACAGTCGCCCTCATGGCTTAGAGCATGTGGGATGCGGTGTAGCGGACGGATGAAGGGAGAAGAGGCCGCTCATCCCGGATGAAGATGAGGTGCAGCGCACATCTCATACTGTCCTTACTGCTCCTCCCGGGAGGCTAGTCTTTTTTCAGTTCTTTCCCTCTCCCTTCATCCTACGTTTTTCCTTCTTATCCATCAAATAGTTCACTTCTTCCTTTTTTTTCTATTCTATCTGCATTCATATTTTTCAACCCAGAAAAATACTGAGGCATGACTTTATATATCCCGAAGAACAAAAAATGTTAGAAAAACTTACGACATATCTTGGGATCTATTATTTCTTTGTTAATTTCTATTTATTTTGTGTGTGTTTGTTTTTGTATTTTTAGGGAAGGGGCTACAGGCTGTTCTGGCTCTTATTCCTAGATTGGACGTGTAGTGATCCACCTGTTTGTGGCCTCCCAAGAACTGGGGTTACCGGCGCAGGCCTCCATGCCTAGTCTCAAATGCCCTCTCAGTGCACTCCGGTGGAAGTGCCAGTATGGACATTTTAAAAACTTGCTAAATGAACAAATGTTTTGGAGACGGAATCTCACTCTGTAGTCCGGACTGGTCTTGCATTTGTTCTTCAGCCCAGGCCGGCCTCAAAATCACTAGAACCCCCCCTGCCTCAGCCTCTGGAGGGCTGGGGTCACAGTCTTGAGGCAGCACAACTGGTAGGAAGAAAGATTTATATACATTGTGATCATTATAAAAATCTTTTTTGGTAAATATTTAGGTTATTTTTCCATTTAACATTGGGATTTTTTTTTTTTTTTTTTCCAGACCAGAATTCAAACTCATGACCTTGCACTTGCCAGGCAGGCACTTGTGCCATGGAGCTATCTCCCCATCCCCAATATTGGGACCTTAATTTCAGGTTAAATGTTTACAGTGGGGTGGAATTTTTTTCTCACTTTCACTTTAGATGTGTTTATGTGTTCAGATAAACTATGGCAAACAAACACACAAAGAAAAAATGATTTTGCGATGACCCAGTATAGTCGATATATAGACGACACAATGAGGTTGTGGAAATTTTAACACTTCCAATACCTGGACACCGGCCTGCTATAGCTTTCATTGTTCTGTCACATGCTTTAATTACTTTTTTTTTTTTAAAGACAGGATCTCACGATGCAGTTCAGGCTGGCCTTGAGCTCACTTTGTAGCCAAGGCTGGTCTCGAACTCTCACCGATCCTCCTGCCTCAGCCTCCCAAGTGCTACAAGTGCTAGGATTACAGGTGTGAGCCACCATGCCCAGCTACATTTTTTAATTACTTATGAGGCTTCATTGTCTTCTACAATTTTTATTCTTGTAGTATCTGCTTTTCTCCCTAATCTCTTGCTCTTCTGAGCTTTAATAATCATCTCTTGCCTGAAATGTATACTTAAATTACCAATTGCTTCTTGCTCAGGTGTTAGCATCTCTGCCCATGTAAGGTGAACCAGTTCAACAAAGGTCCTCCACTCAACCGAAGTTTTCACCCACTCCTAGAGAACTGGAGCTGCTCTGAGTCTCTGTACACAATTAACACCCCCTCACAAACCAGTGCTGACATTTACCCACTGTCTGCTTCATGCGTGAGCCTTGCATTTTCCACAAATCCTGCTAAGATGTCCTGGATTTTCTATATTAGCATTCTGCGTTAGTGTCATACCTTGCATGTAGTGTTTCTGAGAATGAAACTCACTTGAATATTAGGCCAGGAGCCAGAGCAGTCAGGCTATGAAGAAGCGCAGGAAGCAACCTTGGCAGAAAGCGGTTCCCTCTTTGCCTGTGTTGGCAGGTGCCTGGCCACCCACCTCAACTCGCACATCAATCTTTAGATGATAACTCCTTTGGCAATTATCAAAAGTCATTGCTAGTCTAGTTTTGGAGAAAGAAATGTGCCTCAGTGCCTTGAAGCTATCGTAAGAACAACTTTGGTCATTGGCTGCATCCGCAGCGCTAGTAACTGTCCTCAGGCCCTTTTTCTCCACCTCTGCTTCAGGATTGAGGATCCTGCATGTGTTTACCCTTTGCTGAGTGACTATAGCATCTAAGTACAAGACTGCCTAGTACTAAAAAGATGTTTTCAAGATTTTTGTTAAGATTTCCTTGAAGTTTTGATCTTTGTATGTTGGATCATAGTGTGAAGAAGAGGTAGACAAAAATAGATTCAGGAACTCATGGGGCCATGGCTGAAGGGATATCAATAATCATGATCAGGGCCAGGTGTGGTGGTGCGCTCCTGCGATCCCAG
>PVJA010037857.1:0-20117 GCA_004027025.1 Myocastor coypus
CTGCATTTTGCAGTCATCTCAGGAATTACGTATTACAACTTGCCTCTACTTTTTAATCCACTTTTGTCCATGTGCCTCCTTTGCTCTCTATTCCCTTCTCCCTTTTCATTTTTGTTGAACTTGTTTATCTTAGTTCACGTTCATGGCACGTGATCTTCACACTGACTTCGCCTTTCTAAGATAATTGATACTATGTGTCATCTATAAAGACAGTACTATAACTTAGTGAAAATAAAAATGATTCAACTGGGGAGACAGTTTAGTGGCCTAAGTGCCTGACTGGCATGTGCAAGGTCCTGAGTTCATTCCCCAGCATCACAAAAATCAAAACAAACAAACAAAAAATTTGGGGCCAGGGAGATAGTTCAGTAGAATACGTGCTTTCTTGGCAAGCAGAAGGTCCTGAGTTCAATCCCCAGTAACTGCCTCCTCTCAAAAAAACAAAAACAAAACCCAACCCATAATTATCATGAAATATTTTTGTGAGGAATATATACCTAATATTCTATTACAATAGAGGATTATAATTTACAAAATACTCAGAATGGCCATGAAATTGAATGTATTCATTTTAGAGCTGAAGTGCAGAGTATGAAGTGGAAATTATGTCAATTATGTTAACATTTCATCAGTTGCAAGAAGAGTTTTTCTAAGTATTACAGTTGGAAGCTTTACACTTAAAAGAGTGTCATGTTTATAAAATACTATGCATTCTAAAAATGTACAATATAGCTTCAAAACACAAAATTAATAAAAGCAAATTCATTTAATTTCATAAGATGACTTAGGTTCTAAAAATGTTATTAATCCAAATGCAATTAGAAAATTCCAAGGTTTATCTATTCCTTAAAATCAAGTAAAAAAATTAGCTAATTAAACATATGAACAGAAGTCCAGACACTTTCATAGTCTTAGAATTGTTAAATTCAAATTTCAGTGAAGAAATAAAGCATTAGAATTTTTCAAGAATAAAATAGTACTCGTATTCATCTAATTTTAAAGAATTGATGAATAAAATTGAATTATTTTGGACACTGAAAAAGTACTTTTATTATTGTTCAAGTTAAATTGTAACTTGAAGAGAAATTCAAATAGATTTTCTGGCTCCCATAGCTTCAGTCCTTCGAATGGGCTCTTCAAGTCAAGCAGGAGTCCCTATTTTCCCTGAATCACTGAAGATTTTGTCCCCAGTTGGCCCAACAAAGCAACACATGGATGACAAAGCTTCCAAAATTAGATCTACTTAAAGTATGAAAGGTGAAAAATTGTTCTCAAGCAATGTGATTAAAATAAATATATCACAGTTATCTCAAAACCAATTATACTACATAGTATAAGAAAGAAAAAAACATTTCCTACCATAAGTCTTATGAGTATAGTACCTCTTAGAATCATTGTTACAATATCAAACTCAAATGGCATTATTAGTGACACCGATTATCTTAACAATTCATTTATTCAATAACATTTTCTTTTTTTTTTTTTCTTCTCTTTTATTTTTAAACCTATTTGGTACATTGAGTCTTTCTGCGCAGCTCAGGCTCATGATGATCCTGCTGTTTTCAGCCTTCCCAGCCATGGGTTTACAGGCGCCACCACACCTGGTCTCAGTTGCTGCTCAGCATGCCCAGGGAAGCGGCCCAGCAAGAGATCTAACCCCATCCGTGCGCTTTCTTAAGCAAGTGCTTAGTCTGCTCAGGTATCTTGCTGCACCTTTCCTGTTTTTGTTTTCCTTGTGGTACCAGGGATTAAATGCAGGACCTTATGCTTGCCTGGAAGGCGATTATGCCCCCGATCCTCCTGCCTCAGCCTCCCAAGTGCTTGGATTACAGGCGTGCACCACCATGCCAGCAATGATAATATTTTCAGTGTACTTTAGGTTAGAAATTTTTATGTGACGTAGGGTTTAGGTTGCTTTTTCTTTAAAAAAGAAATGCTTTATCTTTAAAAAGAGATATTTAAGATACGGTTTAACATAGAAAACTGATGTTTGCAAGTTTAAATTTAACTAAAAAATTAAACCTTCAACTATTGTTGTGGCGTAGATATATGTGGCAGGCTAGTTAAAAAAAATCCTTCATAATATTATTGGCCCTTTTCAACTAACTACCTTTGAACATGTTACTATTGTATATGTTTTAATTCATTTAAATTCAAAGACTTCACATTTATAGCTGCTTCAGAAAACCAAACTATGGGGGGAAAGGATAATAAGATGTGATGATAAGTGTATTGAGTTTCAAAATAAATCTGAAATTCAACCCATGGAAGCAAACTGCAAACTGTGACATTTTGAGACTAATTTGTGGGCATCTTTATCACTACGAGAGTCCAACTGATTAAAGGGTGAACTTTAAGACTCTGCATTCATATAAATTCTACAACAACAAAGAATGAAAAAAAGTGCTACTTCATTTTCAGAGTTTGAAATGTGATTAGTCACATATATAAAAGCTTTATAAGCTTTATGTATGTAAGCTATAAATATGCAAAATATCTATATCTACTTCAAAACAACTAAATTTAAAGCTTCACGTTTTTAAATTAATGTCCCCAAATTATTTCTTCTGTAGTCATGAGGTTGTAAAACTTGATTTTACATAGCTGGATTTGCATTAGAAAGAGAAGATAGATTCAAAATGCAATTGGAAGAGTTAAAAAAATAATGTTTATTGAAAGTGTTAGTGCTTAATTGTTTGATCACTCTTACATACCTATGTCTGTTGATGTAAACTGATTTGATGATGAAAATGTTGTGCAACCATTGTTAAATATTTCTTGTCTTGAAATTCTGTACTATATGTACCCTTGCCACTGTTTTTGTTCTGCTATGTTTACTCTTTAAAAATAACAAATTGGGCCAGGGATATAGCTCAGCAGCATAAATGCCTGCCTGGCAAGTATAAGGTTCAGAGTTCGATCCCTGGTACTGAAAAAAAAAAAATATCACAAATTAAAAAAAAAAAAAAAAGAGAGAAGATAGAGGTTTTTTTTTGTTGTTTTTTTTTTTGGTTTTTTTTTTTTTTGGTTTTTTTGTTTTTTTTTTAATTCTCATTTAAAACATGTCATTACAGAGTCAGGCTCGGTGACCTCACCTGTAATGCCAGCATTCAGGAGGCTGAATTAGGAATACTGATGTGAATTCAAGAAAAACCTGGGCTATGAAGCAAGCTCAAGGCCAGCCCGAACTGCATAGTAAGATCCTGAGTCAAAAATACAATAATAATAATAATAATAATAATAATAATAATAACAACAACAACAATAAAATTACAATAAGCATACTATGAAAATTATCAATGGACAATATTTCTCTTTATGCTAAAATACTAGTAATAATGTTGAAAATAAATAATATCGCTTTCAGCTGCCTGATCATCTTTCTGTGTCTTTCACTGTCCCGGTCAATGTCGTTTCTTCTAGGGATTATATATTCCTGATATTCCTTCCAACTCCTGCTGCTCTCTGTGCATAATTAACTACATTTAATATTTCATTCCTCCATTTAGATTGTACAATTATGCAAAATACTTGATGTCCCTTCTTGTAGAAAGGAAAATTTACATTCTCACATTGTAGACTCAAAGTGAAGCTGTATGAGCTACATATTAACCTCTAATCTAATAATAGCAACACAGTTTAAGTAATATTAATTTGTGTGTTTAAGACATTGGAATGAATAAATATTTTTCTTTCAAAGTAATGTATCCATGACAAATATTAAATAAAATGGTTTTAAATGTATGAAGTACATATTTCTAAAACTTCAATTTTATATCTGCAATTAGATATAAAATTAATCACTTAAAATAATGTTTATTTGAGAAAATAAATTACAAATGAAATGAAACCATAAGGGCAGGGTCAAGTGCTTAGGAAAGTAAATGAAATTAAGACTTGGCCTTTCTATCTAATTTCAGTAGTCATACAGCATCAGAAAGACTATAAATGGATCCAGTAAATGATGAAATATGGTGGTATCTTGTAAATTACTAGATTAGAGTGACATAATGATATTTAATAAAAATGAAGTATATACAAACATGTTATTGTGCACCATCTTTTATACTCTTGTGAAATTTAAGTATATGTATTACCGTACCATTTTAAGACAGAGATGTTTCTCCAGTGCTGGCTCTACCTACCTTTTGAACTTCTTTTCCCCTTCATGCTGTGTTGCTTCTTCAATGACATCATTAATAGACATAGTGGATGAGTCTTCTTAAAAAGTAATTCTTCATGACTTTGAAATGAAAATTTAAAAATCATAAAAAATAATGCATCCATGATTCTTGGAAAAGTGTATCTATCTGTAATGAACATTTTTTGTTTCCAATTTTCCTAATGCAGAGGATATATTGGTTTCTCTATGTCTATGAGGTAGGATGAATTCACTTAAAGCAGAGGAGGAAGTTCTAAAAGCACATGAAGTCAAGTTGTACTGCATATATATTTTGGCTTTGTATTCACCTGGTTATTTCAACAATCTCTGTTGATGTTACAAACAGTGGACTTCATAATATTTTCTCATGTTTTGGAATAAGTTCCAATAAATTAATGTGAAAAAATATTGAAATCTATAGGTAAATATATATGAAAAGAGATAAAAGTAATAGTTCTTAAATAATATTTTTTAAAAAACCTAAGCAAATAATTATAAATTCTAAATAAGTTTACATAATTGACGTCAAAGAATTAGTTACATATCCATTATTGTCTGAGATATTTATATTATTACCAAGTCAGTATGCATTTTTTATTTTAATAAAAATTCACAATCATATAATAAGCATACATTCTCTATGTACATATATATGTATATATCATATATAGAGAATGTTACAAGTACAAAATCAGAATTAACAGTGACAGTGTGATAGAACTACAAATTCTATGTAACTTTAAATTCAATTGAAGCTTAGCTTTTCAAATAAATAATTATAATTAATATACATAAGCATACGTACATGAGAATAAATGAGTTATAGTCATGGTAAATCAAACTTTTGTCATAGTTTGTGAACTTCCTGCCTTCAGCTAAATGACAAATAAGGACTTTTTTGTCATAGGCAAATAGTTCACTAAAATCATCTACTTTTTTTCAGGCTGTAGTAAGAGTGATCTATGTTGGGAGACTTTCGTGAATTATTTATTTTATACGTGTAAGATACATAGAGTTTAAAACACAGATATATTTAAAAGTTAGCCATTTTAAATTTTGTTGTACTGAGTGGAAATGAAATCACAAAGAATCGTTTTCTAAGTCTCTTCTATGTGAGCTATTGCATCTCTACCTTTTCATGTTCAAATACAAGCAGAGAAAAGAAAACTTTTTTAAAAAGTCAGTCCATACTTAATGACTTTCTGCAATTTATCTTCCTATATAGTATTATCTTTATAAACTGAAATAGCAGTTTGATATTGTTCTTTATTTCTAGGCTTCTACAGTTTGTGTGTGTGTGTGTGTGTGTGTATGTTATCTGTAGGATTTTTAAAATGTTATCTGGTTCAGTTCAAACTCATACTGATCCTCCTATTCTCAGCCTTGCCAGCGCTGAAATTTCAGGTGTGCACCACTATATCCAGTCTCCTTAGCTGGCTCATTGCACCCCAGGGCGAGGCTGGTGTGGCATGGAGTACCAGGAATTATATCCCAGTCTCTGCGCTTGGCTAAACAGGCACTTAGTCCATTTGATGCTATTTGATGGCCCTAGGAAAAGCTTAAAAAGTCTCTCAAAAACAAGACTTAGTGCCAGAGATATAGTTCAGTGGCATAGTGCTTGCCTAGCAAGTACAAGGCTCTGAATTAGATTCCTGATACAAAAAAAAGTTTTGAAAACAATGAAATTAAAAAACAGAGACTTAAATGAGTGAACAAAATTCACCAATGTTGAACAAAATTTTATTAAGCTATTTAAAAAAGGGAAAAATGAAGAAAAAACTACTTATAATGAAGACGATCTAATATATGCATTTTATGTTGTACAATAATCAGAGAATATTACTGGCATGAATCTCATGAATGCTGTTCTAAAATATTGAAAGAGCCTGACTGACCAAATTTAATA
Source organism: Myocastor coypus (assembly GCA_004027025.1). NCBI lineage: Eukaryota > Metazoa > Chordata > Mammalia > Rodentia > Myocastoridae > Myocastor > Myocastor coypus. The sequence goes on from PVJA010037857.1 coordinate 6,069, forward strand.
TTATCAATTTTATTCATGTTAATACTGGCTACATTTCAACAATATAAAAATATTTAAATAATTTAATCAACCAACATGATCCCCAAGTTGGTTGCAATGAGTACTGGGGAAGATTAGAAAAACACGAATTTGAATTTTCAAAAATGTGTTATATTATGGTTTATGTCTAGTTGTCCCCCCAAAGTCTCGTGCAATCATGGGTTGGGGACTTCTAGAGTTTGAGACTTGACTCGTGATCCACTGGGATTATGTGTATTAGTACTGATGGGATTATGGATCTCAGTCCTTTGGGATTATGGTTGTGGCCTAGGGTGGGTAGGTTGAGGCAGAGAGCTTGAATGTAATATAAAGAGAGACAGAGACAGACTCAGGCTGTTGCTCTCTGCTCCCCTGGTTGTTCTGTTGCCTCTGTAGCCATTGTTGTTGTTCCTCCACCATAAGCTGCTGCTCTCTGTCATGTGCCTCACTGCTTTGGATCCAGCTGAGTGTGGACTGAAACCTCCAGTAACTGTGAGTTATATAAACCTTTCCTTCCTTCATTTAACCTGTTAGGTATTTGTCCTAGCAATGAGTAAAAGTAACTAAGACATATTGTAATAAAGGAAATATTTCCATTAATGACATCTAAATCCTCTCTGTCACTTAAATAAAACTTATCCCAGGATCCCGTCATGTTCTCAACCAGTTCTGGAAGTCCTCCTTAATCAGCATCTTCGTTTATGTTATCATAGCTGCCTTAACATCCTGAGTCGATTCAAACTTTTAAGTTTTATCCATTGTGATGTTGGGGAAGAACCAGATATAACATAGTGCCGGATCCAGTGAATAGATGGGTGAGATCACGCTGTCATATTTCTACAAACCTCTTTCTGTTGGATGGCACTGGATATTCAAGTATAAAACTTACAATAGCAAGTTTTATACATGACTGTAGGAAGTAGCTACAGCTGAAAATCAGGCACACATTCAGGGCTAAGACAACGCTGACCCAAGAAAGTGGAGAGCTCCCCAATTAATAAGCTGGACTTGGTAAATTTATGAATGTACTTTAACCAAAAACATTTATAAGGAAGTAAAATAATTAAACCGGCAAAAGAAATCTACATTACATAGGAATGCCTTCTGTAGTCCTGGAGATGTAGCTCAGGGGTAGCTGTGTGCTTAACACATAAAAGGCCTCAAGCTCAATCCCCGATACCACCAAACAAGCAACTTAATTTATAGAAAATTTCTAAGCTCAACAATTAAAGTAGAAAACTGTGCAAAAGTCTTTAGTATCTTCGAGACACTTCAAAATTTCTGGTATAGTAAACATAAAAATGCTCATCTCTAATTATGAGCAAATATAAAATAAAACTACATTGAGGTATGAATATATTCAACCAAAAGTGTTGAAATATAAAATGCCACATAGTTTTAAGTGTTGTAAAGTGTATGGAATGAGGAAATTCATACATTGTGGATGAATATTTTGCATCAAAAATTCTGTTACAAAACTAACAACACTAATGAAAAATTAGTATAAAGATTTAAAGTATATTATGTACTTGTGCCCAATACCTGCAATATATATAAACCTTATTTGCCATGAACAGAACAAAAAAAATAATAACAATAAAAATGAAATTCTGTAGACTGGAAAGATGGCTGAGAGGTCTACAGCTACTGCTTAGGAAAGATTGGGCAACTGCAGGGGCCATGGTTCTATCCCCAGCACCACATGTTGTGCCAGCCCCATCCCCAGGGCAAGCTGACCCGGCTGTGATATTAAAAGGAAAGAAAGAAAGAAAGAAAGAAAGAAAGAAAGAAAGAAAGAAAGAAAGAAAGAAAGAAAGAAAGAAAGAAAGAAAGATTCTGAAAGGAGAATTTAGAGACAAAGGGAAGAAGGGAGTTTGTCAGAACGAAAAATAAGGTGGGATAAAGAGAAGTCAGGCTGTAATATGTACATGTACCTGCTCCTGTAATAAATGTCATCTTTGTGTATTTCATATACATACAAATAAAATAAGTTAAACCAGCTAACATCCTAGGAACCATCAATGGTTTTCCTGCTTTCAAGTTTAACAATATATATCAAAATGACTACAGCAACTTGTTTTTTAGAGTAGTAGAAACAAATCCTAGAAACATATTCATTAATAAGAAATTGCATGAATGTTATAGTTATGTCACAGAGTACTGTACAGCAAAGGAAGCAATAAATCTCCTATATCCTACAAAATGAATAAATCAGACACATTGTTGAAAAATAAGATAAATTAGTAAAATCAAATAGTAAGTGATTCTGTTATAAAAGTGTGAAATTAGTAACATGAATTATGTTGCTAAGTCTTTTAGCAGTTAAAATGATAGTTGAAAATTCTGAGAGCAGAAAAGAGCATCTTAGAAATATTTTCATTTCTTTTTCTTCTTCTCTTTCATGTTATATATATATATATATATATATATATATATACATACATATATATATATATTCTCTTACTTAGTATAAATTTATTGTGTAAAATTTGTATATTTTCTAATGTCCATATTTTAGAAGATTAAAAATTATATAAAGCAGTTTCCTCAGAGGCAAGATTGTACATTTTTATATGTTTCTGTGGTTTTCTCCATATGCTTTTTGTGGCCAAAAATAACAAATTGAGGACAAATTTTTGTTACATATTTTTGATGACTGGCATTATCTTTAATGAAAGTCCCTATTTATCCACAGTAAAATATCCTCATGTACGTAAATTTCATGTTGTGTCAAGTACTGTATTATCTTTTAATTCATTAGCACTTGACTAGCATGTTTTAAATTTTTACTTCAGCATATACTTAATATTGCTTTATTGTACCTCTCTTAAGCAAATTATTATCTATTTAAATCAGTTTTCTGCCTATCACTGTATTGATCAGTTAATTTGTACTTATGATGATGGTAGAATTAAAATTATTTTAAATATTTTTGTATTTTCTTTTTATGCTCCTATGGCTAATTGTAGTAGATTTTTTCAAGATTCTCTTAAAATATTTTAGCATGTTTTTCATATAGTTGAGTTTTGTTTGAAAAAATGTAAGGGAATAAATAAAAAATAACCACTTCTTTAGAAGTGGTAGGAGACAATTATTTATTGTAACCTCTCATTTCTTTCCATCTTCTTCTTGTTTGAAGGTATTTTTGTTTTACCTTATTTAGTTTTCAATATTTCCTTTTTTTCTAATAAAATTTTCTGTTCTTTTATTTTGAAAATGAGGTACTCTTTTCCTCTGTTACTAGTAGTAAATTAAAATGGAAAATTTATGACTAATATGAAAATTTCTAAAATTAAAACATGGTTTGCCTCTATCCATATCTCATCTGATAAAAAGTTTGACATAAGAGAATCAAAGTATTAACACTATGTTCTTGACTTAAAGTAGGTTTATTTACTTAATTCTATCTAACTTTTCAGCTTCTAGGTAAATAACAATAAATTCTTCACCTTGGTAAGAATCAATGTTTGAATTTACTGTGCTGCTTTTCAATTTCTTAGTGATGCTTACCAAGGGAAGATGTTACATCTTTTTAAAAGAATCTTTTTTTTTTTTTTTAATGTAAAGTTATCTTTTCAAATACGCTTTTAAATGCAGTTCTATCGCCACTATATTTTGTTTGGTTACAAGATGATTTATGTTGTTTTCTGTTCTAATTTTTGATGAAGGAAGTATACCTCAGGGCTATATGTTTGAACAACATGTGATCTCAGTGCCTGAACTTATGTAAAGACTGTAGCTTAACTCCTTGCAACCAAGTTATTAAGACTTCACAGATTTGATTGCGGAGCTCAGAAAATGAATCAGGATTAGTAAGGTAACAATATGCCTCAATAATTTAGCCACTCTTTGTCTTGAAGTCATTGATTTTTCTAATTTTACAAATGTGCATATGCAAGGATTTTTTTATGTATTTGGTAAAGCTTCTCAGTAGGTGCACAGCTCAGGCCCATTTTTATTTTTTTTTTTAGACAGGGTCTCATTAGGCAGTACAGGCTGGCCTTGAATTCACTTTTGTAACCCAGGCTGGTCTTGAACTCGCACCAATCCTCCTGCCTCAGCCTCCCAAGTGCTGTCAGACTCCTACTGATCCTCTTGTTTTCAGCTTTCTCAGGGTTGAGGTTACAGGCATGAATCATCACCTGGGGCCGCAGCTGTCCTACTCATCATGCCCCGGGGTGAGGCCAGTGCAGCACGTGGTGTGGGGGACCAAACCCTTGTCCGTACGCTTGCCTACGTAGGCACTTAGTACACTGAACTATCTTACTGGCCCAATAAGGGTAATTTTAAGTTGTTCTTTGTGATAAACAAGATGTATCTAGGTGAGAAATGATTGCCTTTGTTCACATTTTTGACAGAATTCTCCAGAGGGCTATTTTTGTCACTATTTTGAAAAATTTTCCAGTCTGTGTTCTTGTCATCAGTCGTTCTTCATAGCAGGTAAAGTCAAAGTTGTATCAAAGTTAAATGTAGGAGGGAGGGGGAGAAAGAGAGAATCAGGCACAGAATGAATCATGTGTATATTTTAATTTATTTTCTCTCTAAAAGGAACAGTAAATTATTTGGACAAAAAGTAAACCATTTTCAGTACTGGGAATTGCCAGGCAGGTGCTTATGCCTAAGCTCTGCCTCCAGGACAAACAATAAACTGAATATATTTTGCATTAATGACAAGATATGTATTCATATAAATTCATGGAACTCCTGTTATGTTTGTGAAGCTACTGAGATTATTTTACAAAAGTTATAGATCACATTTTCTCCTATATGAAATATTACATTTCAATGTATATCAACAAAATTTTCCTCAGTTTCCCTTATGTTTTTCCTATAGAGTAAAATCTGATCTCCATGACAGTTTTCATTGTTATATCTAATCTACTTCAAGCATGTTCTAGGAGTTATTTTACCTAAAAAATTATGAAAACTAACAGATTTCAATGAATACAGATATAACCTAATATCGTTATTTTAATTTTTTCAAAGTTCAAGTCTAAGAAGGCATTATCTTGTTTAGTTTTTAACTCTCATGAACATGAGTTATCAAAATAATTATTGACAAAAGAGAAGAGCTTTATTCTTTGTATTTTTTATTAGGTGAATTCATTGACTGTGCAACCACAAAAGCCAAAATAATACCTTCTATTTTCTGCATAGCAAAGTTCGTTAGTTCTCCTTTTAATTATAACCATATGTAATGGGTGATGTATTTTTTCACTTCCGTGGTACAAAAGCTATACTCAAAAAGGATAGAGTATCTTATTTTATTTTATTTATTCATTTTATTTGTCTTTTTGAGGCAGGGTCTCGTTATGCAGTTCAGGCTGGCCTTGAGCTCACTTTTGTAGCCCAGGCTGGTCTCGAACTCGCACCGATCCTCCTGCCTCAGCCTCCCTAGTGCTGGGATTACAGGGGTGCACCACCACGCCCGGCAGGATAGAGTATCTTGTAATCAAATCAGCATGTGAGATTTAAAAGCAAGACTTCAAATAATTTATGCATGTAGAATACTACACAGGTACAGATTACATATTAAGTTCAAATGACAATCCAAACATCTGCAACAGTGCCATTAAAAACTCACCACAATAAGATGAATAATCTCACTTATTAATAAAATATCTTGCTTTAAACTCAACAACTTTGTTATCACTTTCATAGAAGATATGTTTCTATGAAGTATGATAATGCTTTAGGGCACATGAAAGAAATCTGATTTCTCTTAGAGATACATATTTTATGGAGTATATGTTGTAGAGTGAATACTTTTAGGTATAATACATTATTCTAAATGATTAATACTTATCTACTAAAAAGATGGAATGAATAATAGAGAGGTAAAATAATGAATAATAGAGAGGTAAAATGTTGTTGGCTTTAATTACAATTTACCCTGCATTTTGGGAATTTTCGAGTTAAAGGAGGGCAGTTCTTCTTTAACAGGAGAGGTGACCTCAGCCTTTGCTAAGTGCTTGGAGGAAACATTTAGCACAGCAAAATTGCAAGAGCATCCCAGGAGAAAATGAACTGCCATTGATACCGGTGCCCTTTATAGAACAGGAGCTTGAAAACACATTTTTTTACCTTAGTTAAAGAATGAAGATAGAATTGATTAACTCCAAACTAATCAAAAGACTTGGCCACAACATTAAGTGGGAAAATGCCAAGGCATTTTCTTAAACAAAAGTAATCAAGGATCTGTACTGTGCTAATGACTTTTATCATAAGAATTTGAAATCTCTGTACACTTATTCAAAAGGTGTTATTTCAGGATATAGGTTGTCCTTATTTCTATTGTACTATGTACTTGCCTTACACAATAACAGCATTGCAAAGTTCCAAACTCTAAAGATTTCTTTCAAAAGTTCTCACTATAAATTTTCAAGAGTGAAAAAGATTTTATATTTAAAAAAAAGATATAATGAGAAAAACCCAAAGTTTGATACAAATAAGTATATAACCATTATTTAAATATTAATATCTGCCAGTTGAAGAAGATTACATAAAAAAGTAACCAAATTTAGTATCAAAAATCAACTGGAACTGTGTACTGCTAATTTTTTTTTTTTTTTTTTTAATTAGGGATTGAACTTAGGCCCTTGTGCTTGCCAGGAAAGTCCTTATTGTACTGAGCTATCTCCTCAGCCTGTTTAATGTTGAAAACACTCCAACATTTGTATTTTAGAGCATGTTATCCCTAGAATAGACCACTAATTTTTTGTATGTTTTCCTGAATACTATTGTATTATTTAATATTTATATTATAATCTCACATATGTAAATTTCACGAATTTAAGGAAGAGCCTCACAAAACTGACATGTATACCCAAACTTAAACTTCTACTTTAGATCTAAATTTGTCTTTAAAAGAAAATATATTATGAGAATGTGTCCTAAAATGTTGATGTCAAGTAGCCCAAGCCCGTTCATATCCTCTGGTGCTTATGTGTAAAAAAAATTGAAGTTGATGTTAGTCCCTTTTAGTGTTCTTGGTATTTAACACTGGGTGTAGTTATTCCAGTTTTTGTTTTCTTATTTGTAAAAATTTTGAAAATCTGTGTCAATTAACTTAACTGAATTTTTCAGAACATTCCGCAAACTGGTTTGGAACTTACGTACGCAACACCTACGAGACAGAAGCCAGATTAGGTCGTATTCCCAAATCTCAGTACTTTTTTTCATCTTTTACAGTTTCCCTACTTCTCCATTACATGATATTCACTGTACCTTTCCTCTTCTTCGTTAGCTAGAGGAAATGAAAGTATTTAACTCACTGAATTATTTTGGCTGAGCTTAAAGAAGGTAAAATATACTTTACAGATTTATATTTTTTTAAAAATGTATTTAGTACAGGGTCTCCAGCATCTCACTACACAGATCAGACTCCTAGTGATTCTTCTCTTTTCAGCCCCCAAGAGCTGGGAATACAGGTGTCCCCCTCCATGCTCACATAGTGCACTATGAGGTCGGGGATGGCACTGCTTGTGGTGCAGGGGATCGAACCTCAGTCCCTGCTGTCTGCCTATGCAGATGCATTAGTCTGCTGAGCCATTTAGGTTGTCCAAGATTTGCCTTTCTATTACTCCTTTTTTTTTTCTTTTGTTTTCATGTGTTTCGGAATTACTCAACATTTTTTCTAAAGTCTAGGCTCATATTATGGTTTATAGATGCTAATTTTTCTCAATATACATATATAATTTTTTCTCTAAGCTTTGTCTTCAGGTTCCCCATATTTTGATATTTTGCTGTTGTTGCAATTAGTTCAAAATAACTTAAAATTTTCTCTGGAGACCATTTTTATCCATGTGCTATTTAGTGACATACTATTCAAACTCCAAATACAGATTTTCAAGTTATCCTTTTATGATTGATTTCATATTTACTTTCACCTCAATTTGAAAATATACATTGCATGATTTTCTTCTAAAAGTTTTATAGTATGTTTCATGACCTATAATGTGATGTTTCCTTGTGAACTTAAGAAACATGTATGTGGTGTAACTGTTAGCTGAAATATTATCAGTTGCAGTTGGAGGTACTAGTTTAATGATGCTATTTGAGTCAACATTGCTCTACTGATTGTCTACCTAAGTAAACTGTCAATCACTGAGAAGTTCTCATGTTTCAAATAGTGGTACTGGATTTTTAAGATTCTTCTAGGTTTATCTTTTTAGTGTCACATGTTCTGGTACTTTGCTATTAGATTCTTGTAACATTAAGATTCTTACGTATTACTGCAAAGTGATCTTATCATAATATAGTACATACCCTTATCACTAAAAGCGTTTCCTCTTCCAGAGTTTGATTTGTCTGAAATTTATATAACGACCTTATATTTCTTTTAACACTGCCACCATATATCCTTTCTCAAGATTTTATTTGTAACATATCAGCCACTCATTAGGTTAATTTCAAGTAAACAGTACAATTATGTGTGCTAGTGTGTGTTCATGTGTCTGTATGTTAACTCTCTAGTCTTTTGTTTTATATATCTCAAAATGCTCACCCACAAGTGTCAGCAGTTTTCTTGATTATTTCCAATATTCATACTTTACAAGTTCAATTGCATATGAGTTAGTTAACAAGTCTTAACCTGATTCATTTGTGAAAGCCCAACCCACTTATGGTTTAACAATGATGTTAACCTTAAAAATAAGACAAATCATCAATATAAATCTGAATGCAATTTTGTAGACATTCCCCATGTAATTTAATAACAAAATTGTTTTATTATTTTATTCTTAAATTTGCTTTATTTAAAAAAGTAGAATATAAAAAGAATATACTTAATAATTTTCAGCTATATAAATAATGAAGCTAACCATTCTGTATGGTGCATTAAAACCCTGTGCTAGTTTTAATTATAACAAAGTATATGCAATGCAATTATAAATAAATATGGGAAGGAACCCTCAGATTCTGAGTATGAGGTGACAGTCATCTCAAGAGAATGTTGTTACAAATGTATTATTTCCTATGGCCATGGGAAATGAACAGCACAGGTGATATTGAAAAAATTTTGTGAATGTAAGAAAACAAATCACATTTGGAAAATATAAAATGTTAAGGAAAACAAATTTAAACATGAGAAGTCCAACAGAATTAGAAATTTAAGTACAGAATGTATCAAGGCGTTTTACGTATACTCACTAAGACATTCTAGACAGAATTCTTTTCAAATGATCATAAATTAAATGCTAAGAGGAGGCTCAGGCTATTTAGTAGAAGTATATGGTAGACTGATTTCAAGTTTGGGACATATGTGAAATAAGAACTGCAAGAAAGACAATTTTACACGTAGTTAACTGAATAAAAAAGTCTGCTTTTGAGAAATGGTATTAACTTGACGGCAGTGCTTATCATCCTGCAAATGGATCATCCAGAAAACAAAGAGTTTTATTAGGCCGTTGCTGGCTCTAAACTCCTGAGAAGCAGGAGTTGCCTTGCAGTTTTCCCCAGAGCATTTCTTACTACTCTCACTTTGGTCTTGGCTGCTCTGACAGTGAAGCCCTGCACAGTTATTTGCTTTATGAAAAGCTCAAAGAGGGTAATTGAGTATAAGGCAAGAAAAGAATTCACTTCAAGGTCATGTTGAAACTATTTAAAATTGAATTCTACCAGAAAGAAATCTGCTGGGTTGAAGCTAAGTTGAACTAAGCAAAATGAATGTGCTTTCTGAAGCAGATGCTAGAACTCTATATTGACATTGGAATTTCAGAAAAGAACTCCAAGAAAGATACCTACAGGCTAATAGTAGAAACTGTTTAATTTGGCCTAAATGGTATTCTGTAAAATGTTCCAACTAGAATAGGAATGCAGATAAAATATATATCTAATCAGCAAAAAAAATCCAACTACTGTATACTGTTAAATTCCTTACATATGCATCAACTCTGGGAGGTTTGATAGTATACCTTTTAAATAGTACACAATAACAGAAAGCAATGAGCTTTACAGTTACTTTAGTTGGGGATTATTAATGCAACTATCACAATTATATCTATCACAATTATAATACTATCACAATTATAATATTATTACAATTATAATTGTCTATCACAATTATAATACTATTTTAATGAAAGTCTCAACCAATTTAAGAAAGAAGAATAAGCTTTATAAGGGCCAGTGAACTAGGTCAGCAGACTAAGTACCTGCTCAGGAAAGTGCAGGGACCCAGGTAATCCTAGCACTGGGGAGGTTGAAAACAGGAGGATCACACTGATTCTGACCTAGGTAGTGAGACCCTATATCAAATATATACAAAGAAAGAATAAAGTCTATTATTATGAAAATGAGTGATGCTAATTATGTGGCTTTATTTGATCATAGCATGCTACATTGAAGCATGCCTATTCAAAAGTTCCACTGAATACTTAGCTTGTTATAGCAGATTTTCATGGCCTAAAGGTAATTTTGTGATAAGTAATCAAAATGATTCAATATCTGTTATTCTGTATTCTTTTGGTCATCAGACATTTTCACAAATAAAGATTCTTACTTCATACTGGAATCAAAATGTATCAACACTTTTTATCTCACATGGTGGATGATGGCATATGTTATGTTTTTGAAATGTAGACCTAACAAGCCAGTGCTTGAAGAATATTTTCCATTTTTAGAAAAATGTGACTTTCTAAATAAAACTCAGTAACTTTTCCCTAGAAAAATTAAACAATACACATAGATAATAGACTGTGTAATCAGAATCCATTGCTAAATAGATATGGAGAATTTATTATGAGATAGTTTCAAGTTAAGGATAAATTCAGGTATATTATTGTCATACTGAGCAGACTGAAGTAGAAGAAGTGAAAGGATTTTTTTTTTTTTTTTTTTTTGGCTTGGTTTTTCCTATTAGGCTGAAAGCAGTATTTCTGAGGCTAAAATGCATCTGATAATTTAGTTTAATATTTAGATTGAAAGAACTCCTAAAAGAAAAAAAAAACCCATAAATATCACTGCTGCTCAACTTGCTTCCCAGAACTTCTGGTCCAGTACATTCACAGAGGCCAGTACCACATACATGTACATGCAGCGTGCTGTGCAGGTTCGAACTCAGTTGCATTAATAATCCTCAATTCCTATAGCTGAGGGGTTTAAATTATTTTAAGTTGGAAAATTAAATTACTTCATATGGTGGCATTTTCAACATCATTAAATTCACCATGCCCTATTGGCTCATAAGCCAGACTAAAGCGTAGTATAATTTAGGTTATCACGACAGTCTTTTTTTTTTTTTTTTAATAGTACTCATCTTCAACAGAAGATTGTAAAAATATTCACGTGAATAGATATGCAAAAGATGCAAAGTGAGAATATGATTTGCATTAGTCTATGGTTTGGATGGAAAGCTTTTATTTTGTGCTAATTGATGATGATACTGAAGTTGACAGCCTGATTTGAGCAAAATAGTAAGAAGTGCAAAGTTGGTTAAAAACTCAGGAGAGTACCAGTGAAGCAGTAACTTGTCCTGCACTTCATCATCAGCGTGTGTGGACTTGATGATAGAAGAATAGGAAACATCATTTTAAGGTTGAAATTGCTTTTAATGTGGGAAATTGGTCCAAACTAGAAGGAAAAATTTTCTTCATTTTTCTGTATTATTTGTGGGTTGAGTGCCACATTAACAAAGAAACTCTACTTGTCCTTCCACATGGAGGATTGAGAATATAATTTTAATCATGTAATTCATTTTCATCCCAAGTAAATATAAATACTCCATAAATGTACTGCCATTTCTCCTTTGTAAATTATAATAATCAAAGAAGAAAAAGAAGCAAATAAGGTCATTTTTTTGTTGTTTATCTTACTGTTGTATGGCCACAAGTTTTATACTTACATTCCTAATTTTTATGAGTAATGTTTTCCAATGAAACCTGAAAGAGAATTTCACTACCTCTTTAACTTTAATAAATTTTACAATTAAAGAAAACATTAATTACTTAATAGTATTTTTTTAATTTAAGAAATAAATACTATGTAAAGTTGTGATTCTAATATAGTATAACACATGACATGTATTTTCTGAAATCAGTCAAATGGAATTAAATGTAGTAATAGTAGAATAGTTTAATATTTAATGCAATGAAAACATAGTCCACGATGCTCACATAATTGACATACACTATATAAGACCTACCTACATCAAAAATTCTCCTTTTAATAATGAATAAAAATGGCATGTAACAAAACGTATCCCTAAACATCCTGAGTAGGTCAGCAGTTTTCTACCACCACTTACATTAAGAAAATACCTATGTATCTTTTTCTACAGAAAAGCATTGAATTAACAAATTTTTCATTCCAATAACTTTTCTGAAAACCCACCATTAGCTTTTGATTGTAAAACATTTCAGTTTTGAAAGTCCTGGGCTTTTCTGTAATGGTTTCTCTGTTTCATGCAATTGTAAAAACATAACTTAAAGAACTTAGGCTTCCTGTTCCTATTTGCGAAGTGGCTATTTCTGTGGGACATATTTGAAGAGGATTCTAATATTAGCAAATTTTTTTCCATGAGGAACGTTCATCACTGTTATGGGTGGGTAAGATCAGAGAGCAAATGATTTGTGGACATCCTGGCTTCAATTAATTATTATCTCTGGATACGTAAAGCTCTCTATTGGAACACGCTCTCTACAAGAAGGCTACCTATTAATTTAATAAAATGAAAATTTCAATATGTAAATCACAAACACGTTCAGTGATTCTGTTCTACTTGTTATTCATTACCTTTTTCACTAATTTAGCTAACTGTCTGGAAAATCTATCTTTTCACAGTTCAGGATTGTTTGATGAGGATCATCATAAAAGAGATTTACAGTACTAGTGACTGAGGAGAGTAGAATAAGTGCTTGCCAGGCAAGTGCAAGGACCTGAGTTCAATTCCTGGTTTTGCCAATAAATAAATAAATAAATAAATAAATAAATAAATAAATAAAGTACTAGATTGTTGTTTTCTGGCAGTCTCTCTCGGGTGTTTAATGACAAAAATTCAGTCATGACCAAAAGCCAGAATCTAGGTACATAAAATGAAAGGGAATTCAAATAATTATCTCAATTTAAGATCATAAGGTAAAATCAGACTAAGCTAAAATATTGTATCAGGTATAAAAAGGTGTTTCATCAAAAATGAAAATTAATATATTGCTATGAGCACACTTTATTCAACGATGATTCAATATCATAAAGTTGTTCCCCCTAGGTTTTGTAAACTTGTACAAAAGTAAGTTGGTTTATACTGTAACATTAAAAGTGATGTTGGCTTCAATCTGTAGAGTAATATATTCCTAACGTAATGCTCAAGTTTTACTTTCAGAAAGTGCACGTTGTGTCTGATATTATAAAGATTTATTAAAAGAACAAAAATCATTATGTCACATTAGCAGGTTCAGTGTTACTCAATAACTGCTTAGTGTTTTATATAGGACAGGAGAGCTACATTCAGTATACATAGAATTGTACACCTATTATTACAAATTCTGGAAGACACAATTAATTATTTAGCTGACAAACTTTTTTGGTGATGGATGATGACTCTTTTATATGTTGATTTTACAAAAGTGGAAAATTTATCTCTTCAGCATGGCAATCAGTAATCACTAGAGAATCATTCCTTAAAATTCAATCATGTCTATAGAATGTCATAATTACTGTTAAGAATCTATACATGCTTTTTTGGAGGGGGGGAGTTGTTCCATTTCTAATTAATCAAGAAAATATTTTATTGCATGCAACAAGGATTCAAAATAATTAAATATAATTAGATGTGGAATAGATGCAAAATTATTGTCAGGAGATAATACGTGTTCCACATGGTGCATGAACTGCTCAGCCTTGGAAGATACAATAACTAAAGTAGACTTCTAATTGTACTGTGCAAATTAAAACGTATCTTGTCATACAGCACTTCAAAGCTTATAAAAGATACATATTCTGCATTAAAATGCTTACACCTTTAAATCTATCAAAGTATGGCATTATGAATCACAATGATATTCTCAAATATATGTTATACATTTTTCATAAGCT
>PVJA010037858.1:0-20094 GCA_004027025.1 Myocastor coypus
CCTCTCCCCAGCAAGTAGGGCCCCACTTAGAGCCTATACTATGGAGCAACACAAGGAGCATGGTCTATAGGGGAAAAGCCCCAGGATTCTAATGCCTTGGAAGGCCTCTGTGCAGCAGTTAGCAATGTCTGGTGTGGAGTCAGCCTGCCTATGTTCAGTTCCTGACTCCACCTCTCAGTGTGTGTGTGTGTGTGTGTGTCTGTGTCTGTGTCTGATTCTGTGTCTGTCTGTATGTGTGTGTGTGTGTGTGTGTGTGTGTGTGTGTGTGTGTGTGTGTGTCACAGACAGACAGACAGACAATCAGGTATGGTCCTTAAACTTCCTGTGCCCCCTTCTCTCAAATGTAATCTGAGGGTGATAATAGTTTGTTATCTCAGAGGGCTATTGTGAGCATTCATGTGTTAACACACATCAATCACCTATGGTGAACACTCAGTAAGAGTCATTAATATTAGGGGGCTGGGGTCCCACTCAGGCAGCCTTTGTAGGATCGATGCTGGTCCCTGCCCCATTTCCCTCCAGGGTTATTTCAAGCAGGCCTCCCTGGGGACTTCCACCCTCCACTTGCCTGGTCCAGGGATGGCTGGTAGTAGGCAACAGCAGTGAAGATGAGCACATAGGTCAGATAACAGAAGAAGTTGAAGCAGAACCTGGGGATGAACTGATCCCATTTTGCCTGCAGCAGTTGGTTTAGTGGCTCCAAGACCACCATGCGGTGTCGGTGCTGCAACAAGGGAAGAGCCTCGGATATGGACAGCAGGTATGGCAGGAGCACCTGCTTCCTGCTAGGCTCTGTGCAAGGTCTGAAGGATATAGAGGAGAGATGAGCTCAACTAGCCCCTGCCTTCCTGTTCGATCCCAGCTCTACAGGGACCAAGGGCCTCCCCATCCATTCCAAAACTGAGGGCCCAGTGGGTCTCACAGGACCTTAGCGTGATCCCTGTGTTGCAGGGGTGTATTGCATAGAATAACATCAATCTGATGGCCAGGCACCTGCAGCCACATCCCTAATGGATCAGAGAAAATGCACTCCAGCAAGCAGCAATGACTTGTGCAATGATCTGGTAGCTCTGCTGGCCCTCTACTCATATCCACACTCTCTTAGACTCACTGGACTCCTGCAGTGAAAGGCGATGGTCTCCAGCACTGAGTTCTCCTCACAGCTGTCCACACCATCCAAGTCATACAGTGATACCCGAACAGGCCCATAACACCACTCGGTAAATTTTCGGGAAAGGGACTGGCATGGCCCTGAGAGCTCCCGTTGCAGGATGTGCTTGAAGATCTGCAGGGTGACCACAGGAGTTTTCTGGCTCAGTGGGCCTCCCCCAGCTCTGATGTGGGGCCGAGGCTGTGAAGCGGCCAGCACCCTGTGGAGCTGCCCAGCTGAAGGACTGCTAGGTGCAGAGCTGCAGTGACCTGGTGTCAGTGTGCTGTACATGGAGTCCTTGTGAACCTAAGCTGGCCAGTCCATCTGCACATGCTCAGGTGGACAGGGCTGACGCTTTTGCTCACCCTCCCACAGAGGTGCTCCTGCTGCCTCAATGTTCCAAGTAGCCAGGAGGACAAATTTGCACCAAAAATAAACAAACAAGACAAATTTACATCTCCAACTCAGCTGTTGCTTACTCTCTGTACCTAGAAATCCAAGTTTTGCTCATTAAAAAGAAATTAGGTTCAGAAGCCTAAAGAAAAACATAAAATGGAACCAGCCAAATAGCTCAGTGGATTAAAACACCTGCAAGTAGGCACAGGGGTCAGGGGTTTGATCCCCAGGCCTGCTAAGCTGGCCATGCCCATGGGGCATGCTAAAATGGCAACTGAAACTAGGCATGGTGGTGCTGGCCTATAATCCCAGCTCCAGGGAGGCTGTAAACAGGCAAATCACTATGAGTCTGATCCAATAGTGAGACCCTGAACACCCAGTAGACTCTTCCCTAAAATACAAAAAAGAAAAGAAAAACATTTGAAAAACATAGACATGAATATATATAGATATAGAAATAGATATAGCTATAGATATAGATATAGATATAGATATAGATATAGATATAGATATAGATATAGATGTAGATATATAGATATGTATTTTCATTTGTATAGCAATATGCAAGTAATATATAATACAGTTGTACACATAATAGATAATATGATAAAATGGTAATTGTGAGGCAAGGGTCATGCCAAGGATCTCTAGCCAAATACTAGCCAAAAAAAAGAAAATACTAGCCAACTGCTGATCTACATGTGTAGTTCTATATAAATCTCTTTTCTCTTTTGTAATCTTTTTTTTCTTTTCTCTGAGACCGGTCCTATCTATGTAACAGGTTCTTACTATACAGTTCAGGCTGGCTTTGAATTCATGGTGATGCTCTTAGCTCAGTTTTTCGAATCCTATGGAATGAATTAAGCGATAACACAAAGTGAAGAACCTTAAAAAGAATATAATCATACTGTGCAAGGAAACTTTTTGCTTCTTATTTTCTGCAAGCAAGTTTTAAACTCCTGGGCTGCAGTGACCATTCCACCTGAAGATCCCAGGGAGATGAAACCATAGGCACATACATGCACACATGTATGTAGGGCTAGTGAGATGGCTCAGCAGCCTAAAGGGCTTGCTTAGGCCAGCTTAGCAAAGCACAGGAACTGTGGTTTGATCCTCAGCACCACATGCTGCACCAGCCCCACCCCTACGGCAGGCTGAGCCAGCCATGATATATATATTAATTTTCTCTCTTTTTTTTTTTCTTAACGAAGTTTAATTTTCTACGGCAAAATATATTTATTTTATTTTATTTTATTTTTTTGTCTTTTTGAGACAGGGTCTCGCTATGCAGTTGAGGCTGGCCTTGAGCTCACCTTTGTAGCCCAGGCTGGTCTCGAACTCGCACCAATCCTCCTGCCTCAGCCTCCCAAGTGCTGGGATTACAGGCGTGAGCCACCACGCCCGGCTCTACGGCAAAACAAATAATACCAAATAAATAATACCAAATAAATAATACCAAATAAATAATACCAAAGCAAATACCTCAGAGAAAAACTGGCAAAACACTAAGGCCCTTCTCTATAAGTGTCATGCAGTAAACAAGGACACCAAAAGAGCTCTGAGGCCATTATAAAGATTAGTTTCCAATCAACATAAAGAAGATATACTAACCTACTAGCCAGGCATGGTGGCGCACACCTATAATTCCAGCACTTAGGAGGCTGAGGCAGGAGGATCAGTGTGAGTTCGCCTGGGCTACAAAAGTAAGCTCAAGGCCAGCCTGAGCTGCAAGCAAAACTCAGTCTCAAAAAAAAAAAAAAAAAAAAAAAAAACCTAAGCCAGGCATGGTGGCGTATGCCTGTAATCCCAGCACTCGGGAGGCTGAGGCAGGAAGATCGGTATGAGTTCGAGGCCAGCCTGGGCTACAAAAGTGAACTCAAGGCCAGCCTGAACTGCATAGTAAGAACCCGTCTCAAAAAGACCAAAAAAAAAAAAAAAAGTCTAATAGGACAATATGCTAACTTTTCAGATATGAAAATACTGCTTTGATGGATCTGGTGACACAACCTATAATTCCAGCACTTGGGAGGCTGAGGCAGAAGGAACGCCAGGTTGTATGCTGAGTTTAAACCAGTCTAAAATACATACTGAAACCCTGTCTGAAAAGAAGGAAGAAAATACTGTCTGCTAACGAAGACTCACATAACTATAAAAGTAGTTCCAGTGCTTTACAATACAATATACTAACTCAGTAGGCCATAGATATCTTATAAATAAACACATAGGTTGTTACAGTTACGGAACTTAAATATTCCCTAAGGTCTCATTCTTAAAGGGCTGCTCACCAGCTGGCACATTACATGGGTGGTGCAAACTGTCACTGTCAACGTGGAGCCTAATGCAAGTCATGTAACTAGGGCGTGCCCTTGAGAAGATGCTGGGACTCCAACTGCTCCTGTCTCACCCTTTTAATGCCCACTAATCAGAACACATGCCATTTGGTCCACCATGAACTGCCTGTCTTCTTGCTTCCCTCCTCCTCCTCCTCCTCCTCCTCCTCCTCCTCTTCCTCCTTTTTTTTTTTTTTTTTTTTGAGATAGGTCTCTGTGTCACTTAGGTGGGCTTCAAATTTGTGCTGGTCCTCCTGCTTAGGCCTACAAATGCAAATATTATAGGTGCCACTCCTCCTAAACTGTCTGCTGTGGTATTCTGCCTTACTACAAACCCAAAGCAACAGTATGAATGATGGACAGAAACCTCTGACACCAAGAGCCAAAGCAAGTCTTTTCTCCTCTTTTCCTTCTGGGTTCACTTGTCCCAAATGGCTAGGATAACAGGAATATGCCATGTATTTTGTCATATCACCAGAAAGCTAACACAGAGATACAGAATGCAAATGTGCTTACTAGCAGGGCTGTTATCTTGAAAAGTAGAGACCAGCCACCTGCCCTCCTACCTCCCTGCCCTCCTTCCCTCCTGCAGAAGTTTTGAGGAGAGTGTGTCTGCTGCCCGTAGAGGGAAGAGTGTCTGCTGCCTGTAGAGGGAAGACTGTGGCTCACCTCAATTTTGCCTTCCTTGGCAGCCAGCTGCAAGGGTGTGAGACCCTGCAGGTTTTGGATGTCTTCGAGCTTCACAGTGGGGAAGAGGCGGGCCCCTGCCCTGAGAATTGCATCATACATGGGGATCACCAGCTCACTGTTCTCCTCAGAGTTGTCTGCAATCATCACCAGGGCATGCAGAACAGTGTTGCCCAGGGAGTCGGCAGCCTGCAGGTTGGCACGCTGGTATGGGTTCTCCAGGAGATAGCTCACCACATCCCACTGCTTGGTGCACGCAGCCAGAGACAGGGGCAGCTCACCTGTGGGTCAGAGAAGCAGCATGGGCGTTGGGCATCCAAGTTTCCATCTGCCTTCTCTTCCTGCTTCTCTGATGGAAGGCCAGGGATCTGAGAACTGACTCAGGCCACCTCACTGCCTGGGCATACAAAACCCATCCCCTGGTTCTTGCTCTTCTTTGACAGACCAAATGTACATTGCCCCTGAATCCAGCCTCTACCTGACTGAATGCTTGTCCCCATATGGGGCTAGGGATGGAAGCCAGGGCCCTTGTTCCCACATGCTAAGAGGTTCTCTACCACTGAGCAGCACCCCAGCTCCCCTGGTCAACATCTAGCATCGCCCTCAGCCCTGAACCAGCCCTGCTGAGCCTTCTTGATCAAAGGATGATAAAAACATGCATGAGACAAATTGTTTTCTGAAGCAGCCTATTAGTTAGGAGTTGGGTGTCAGGGTCAAACCAGCCTGGCTTTAAGTGCTGACTCTTCCACATGTTACCTGTGTGACCTTGGACAAGGCCTCCATTGTCATTCATGCCTAGGTCTCCCTGACAAGCCTCCTGTGCTCCTAGGTGGGACTTTTGGAAGGAGACAGGATTATAGGGGTTTATAGCTGACTTGCTGGTGGGAGGCTGGATCTGATCCAGTGAGCTAGGTCCCTGAGGGTGTGGCCTGGCTGACTCTCTTCCTCATCGTCTTGTTCTCTCTCTGCTTCCCACCAGCAGGCCATGAGCTATTGCATCTCTGAGATGCCCTCTGCCATGGTGCCCTGCCTTGGAGCCAGCCGACTATGGACTGAAACCTCTACAAACTGTGTGCTGAGGTAAACTTTCCTCCTTTAGATTATAGATATTGCAAGATGCAAGGAGAGTGTACCTGTACCATACCTTTGTGTCTCCAAGAAGAGCTCACTCACCAAAGTAGAAAGAAGTTCCTTGCCTCTTCTGGAAAAAGTGTCCACAAGCTCGGGCATGCACATCGGCTCCATTTTCCACCAGGAGCTTGACACACTGCAGGCTCCTCTTCTCAATGGCAATGTGCAGGGCTCTGTGACCTTGGTAGTACTCATCTGTGCACTGGGCATTGACCAGTGGCCGGGGATTGCCAGAGTCTCTGTCGATCTGCAGCAGTGGCAGGATGCAGGCGTTGACTCCATTCTGAAGGTTCAGCAGTGCCTTCATCAGGCACGTTTTGCCCGTGGAGCCCTCTGTGGAAGATGGGAGGGGAGAGGGGGCCCTGCAGTGCTCAGACCTGGAGCAGCTGGGGACCCATCAGCTCCTGCACTGAGCCCAAGCCCCAGTGTCCCTTTGGAGTTTAAGAACCATTGGTGCTCGTATGAATTGTGGGAGCACAACCGCACTCGTATGTCACTTAGCTAAGCACTTGGTTCTTAGCATTGCTAATTTTCTCTCCTTTTGCTCATTTTTGCATGGGTGCCCTTTTTACCTCTTACCAGCTCAGAGTTGAAATCCTAAGAATAACAATGTCTTCTTATATATAACTATAGTAAAGTATAAAATTTAGGAGATATAACTTCCATCACTTGGCCTTTCTTAACCTCAGTTTTCCTTTTTAAAAAATGAAAATATTCCAACAATATTGTAAGTATCTGAGGGTACAGTGGAAACAAAGTGCTTAGCACAAGGGAAGGCTGGGAACATAGTAAGTTGATATCCAAGAATACAAACAATGCACAGGGCTACTGAGAAAGGCTTGATATGGGGCCAGTGAGATGGCTCAGCATCTAAAGCACCTGTTTAGGCAAGCTTAGGCAACCACAGGGACCACATTTCAATCCCTGGCACCAAATACTGCACCAGCACAACCCCAGGACAGGCTGAGCTGGTCATTACAAAAAAAGAAGAAAAAAAAAGGATTGATAAGCGATTAGGGAATATCTGCACAACAGAAAAGTCACTCTGCAGTCAGAAACTTGTGCTGTACTGAAGTCAGAAGTGCCACAAGATGCATGAGATGTTGGTAAACATGGTGGCACACACCTGCATCCCAGCACCTGGAAGGCTAAGTCAAAGTCAGGAGCAGTGCCATGGATTGGAGACCACCCTGGGCTCAGTAGTGAGCGCAAGACAGCCTGAAATGCATAGGGAAACTCTTTCCCTAAAAACAAAACAAAATGAAGACAGACAGACAGACACAGATAGGCAGATAGACAATGAAGTATTTTGGGGCTGGGAAAATAGCTCAGCGACTAAAGTGCCTGCTTGGCAAACTTAGGCAAGTGCAAGGACCGTGGTTTGATCTGATCCCCTCCCACTGTATAGTCAGACCCTGTAACAATCAAATACAATTAAAAAAAAATTAGAAAGCTGCGCGTGGTGGCGCACGCCTGTAATCCCAGCACTCAGGAAGCTGAGGCAGGAGGATCGGTGCGAGTTCAAGACCAGCCTGGGCTATAAAAGTGAGCTCAAGGCCAACCTGAACTGCATAGCGAGACCCTGTCTCAAAAAAAAAAGGAAAAGGAAAATGAAGTATGAACTATTAAGGGGAAGTACATTTCTAATTTATGTAATAGACTAATATATATACCATATATATAACAGTAAAATATATATATATATAATATGCTAAGAAAGTCTGAAAACTTGTATCCCTAACCATTAAAGAGTTGTATTTATCCTGGGCTTATACATTTTGTTGGTATTCAAATTGGCCAGGGTGCTAAGCATGGTGCCACACACCTATAATTCCAGCACTTGGAAAGCAGAGACAGGAGGATCGGTGTGAGTTCGAGACCAGCCTGGGCTACAAAAGTGAGCTCAAGGCCAGCCTGAACTGCACAGCAAGACCCTGTCTCAAAAAAAAAAAAAAAAAAAAAAAAAATTTCTTGGGCCCAGCAGGATGGTTCAGTGGTCTAAAGTGCCTGCTTAGGAAAGCTTAGGCAGCTTCAGGGACCACGGTTCGATCCCCGGCACCACATGCTGTGCCAGCCCTGCCCTCGGGGCGGGCTGAGCTGGCCATAAAAATAAATAAATAAACAAACAAAAGTTCTGGAACAAGAAAAATAAATAAATAAATAAAAATAAATAAATAAAAATTTCTTATTTTTTTTTCTTGTTTCAGAACTTTTGTTTGTTTGTTTATTTTTATGGCCGGCTCAGCCTGCCCTGAGGGTAGGGCTGGCACAGCCTGTGGTGCTGGGGATAGAACCGAGGTCCCTGAAGCCGCCTGCAGGCGCTTTAGACCACTGACCCATCCTGCCAGGCCCCAAACCTTTTGTTTTCAGTCTCTCAAGCTCTCAGATTATAACCAGGCGCCACCACACGCAGTCTCAATGGCTATCTCAGCTCACCCCAGAGGCAGGGCTGGCACAGCATACAGGTTTTGAACCCCACTCCCCCACCCCCTTACTCTATGCACCCCCAACCCCTGTGGCGTTTTAATTCCCTGGGCTACCTCATTGGCCCTAGATCTCAATAATGCTACTTACACAGTTTGACATCAGTGTAGCAAGTGCCATGGGCTGGAGTGTGGTAGAGGCAGGCTGTATGGATGCAGGAGACACAGCCAAGAATGCCAGGAGCAGGGGCCATCCTGGCTCATTCACAGTTGCACCACCCACCCCACCAGAGCCATTCCAGCAGGAGGGTTGCTGAGAGGCTGGACCCTGTGTTCTGCACATGGGTCTGGCCCAGCCAGTCAGCCAGGTCTCAGACAGCAGGGTGCAAGTCACAAAGGACAGCAGCCAGCAGGGACTACCTGTGTACTCCGAGTCAGTGAGGTACTTGCTGGTCCGGCGCAGGTACTCTGGTAGCCCAGCCAGATCCTCAGGAGCACCCCGGGAGACAGCACTGAAGAGGCGGTCACGGTCAAAGCGGCTTGGGTCCTGATGGCTGTGGGCATATAGTTTGCGAGTCACCTTGGAGAAGGACCTCAGCCACCCTTACCAGGGTGCCTCCTGGCCCAGGAGTCCTTCCAGGGAGCCCCAAAACACTGCACCTTCCAAGGGAGCCCTGAGCCTTCTGCTTCTAAGGCACATCCAGGAAATCTCAAGTTCTCTGAACCCCAGAAGGAGGAAGGGGGCCTGTCAGAGCATTGCCGTGCTGTGTCCTCTTGACTTCAGTCCCCGAAGTGCTTTTTATTTACCAGATATCCTGAGGCTTCGGTCTTTATCCCATAGGTTCTGTTCAACACACATGCTATGGTGGACCTTGAAGTTTGGGTTTGTTTTTCTTTTAAAAACATGGTGCTTGGGGCCAGGCAGGATGGCTCAGTGGTCTAAAGCGCCTGCTTAGGAAGGCATAGGCGGCTGCAGGGACTGCGGTTCGATCCCCGGCACCACATGCTGCGCCAGCCCTGTCCTCAAGGCAGGCTGAGCCAGCCATAAAAACAAATAAACAAAAGTTGTGAAACAAGAAAAAATAAAATAAAATAAAATAAAAAATTTCTAAAAAAAAAAACCATGGTGCTCTGCCACTGAGCTAAGTCCAAAGCCCTTTTATTTTTCATTTTGAAGACAGGATCTGCTAACTTAACCAGGTTGGCCTCAAACTTTAATTCTTCTGCCTTGGCCTCCCAAGGAGGTAAAATTACCTGTGCCACCATATATGGCTGCCCTTGAACTTCAGTATGGCTCTAGATAAGGCTTAAGGAGGTGCCAGAGCTGAGGGAGGCTCAAGGTAGCACAAACTCAGAGACAAAGTGAAAAAGGAGTTGGGGATCTCAGCGTGTAGACCTGACCTAAATGTGGACAGCCCTGGGCTTAATCCCCAACACATGTACAAACACACACACACACACACACACACACACACATATGCAGACAGAGGGAGAAGGAGAAGAGAAATAAGGCAAAGAAGAGGGCTAGGAAAAGAAAAAGGAGAGGGAGGGAGAGGGGAAGAGGACCAAGAAGGAAAGGAAGAGAACAAGGGAACTGGACGTGGTGGGGAGTGCCTGTGATCTCAGCACTCAGGAGGTTGAGACAGGAGGATCGCAGCGAGTTTAAGACCAGCCTAGGGACTACAAAGGTGGGCACAAGGCTGGCCTGAACTGCATGGGAGACGCTGTCTCTCTGTCTCTCTCTGTCTCTCTGTGTCTCTCTGTCTGTCTCTGTCTCTGTCGCTCTGTCTCTTTCTCTCTCTTTCTCTCTCTCTCTCTCTCTCTCTCTCTCTCACACACACACACACACACACACACTAGAACAAGAACAAGGAAGAGGAGTTAGAAAGAATATATAGAACTCCCTTCTCTTAGAAACATCTACTCACTAGAGAACCTTTCCTTTTCACTCTAGGCCAGTGGTCAGAAATCACTCTTTTCTCCTTTAGACAAACAAGGAGGTAATGTATCTTGTCCAAAGTATACATTGCTGAACTGGGGTGTCTAATGCTAGGCCTGACTCTGAACACCCACAGAGCTTTTTTTTTTTTTTTGAGACAGGGTCTCACTGTGCAGTTCAGGCTGGCTTTGAGCTCACTTTTGTAGCCCAGGCTGGTCTCGAACTCACAACGATCCTCCTGCCTCAGCCTCCCAAGTGCTGGGATTACAGGCGTGAGCCACCACGCCCAGCACCCACAGAGCTTTGAAGCTGGGCAAGAAAAGTTTTTCAGAGACAGAATCAAGTGGGCCTGCTGCTGAAAAGTACAACATGCTGGCCAGAATTTTACTGAGAAACCAGCCTTCTGGGAAATCTCTCCCATAGACCCCAGAGAAGCCTCTTGCCTTATCAGAATCTAGCAGTGTCTGGTGAAGGGGAAGAGGGAGGGAGGGAGGCATTCCCTCTGAGTTCTGTCAGTACTCAGGCAGGGCAAGCTCGCCTCCAAACCCCTGAAACTATGACCAGGAGATATCAAGCAATGCAGAGGGGTAAGGGAATATTGGATGCTTTGGGGACTCTCACAGCTTAACATCTTCTGTGAACACTGGCCTAGTAAGTGTTGTGGCTCTGTTAGAATTAGTCACATTTTCTTTTGCTTTGTATCTGTTTTTGAGAAAGGATCACTCTTTGTAATGAAGGCAAGCTTTGAACTCCTATGTAGCCCATTCTGGCCTTGAACTCATGGCAACACTCTTGCCTCAGCCTCCTAATGCTGGGATTACAGGCATGGACTACCACGCCCAGCTCAAGGAATGACTCACAACTAAAGACATACAGCCATAAAGTGATTGCAGGCAGCCTCCACTTCCTCATTACCAGAAAACTTCACATCTCCCTCTAAAGCCAGATGTACTATCATTTACCCAGCAGACCACACAGAGCCCCATGAGAGCCCCAGCACTAACTAGGGAGCCCTACAGGCAGTCTGGCTGGGGAAGGTAGCCACTAAGACAAAGTACTTCCTGCCTCCAGGGTGGCATCACAGTGCTGTGGAAGGGAAGCCCAAGGCAAGCACAGATCAAGTCTCCATAGGACATCACAGGGCCCATCCTGGCTCCACCAGCCTGGTTATGTTACTCCCAGAGGACTCATATGCATCACCTTCTGCACCTGAGCCCATCTTGGTCCTCAAAGCATAAACAGTACAAGGGCTGCTAGAACGGGACTCTAGGGTGGAGACCACATCTCATGCTGAGGAGTGAGCGAGGCATTCCCAGACGGCCATTCTGGCCCATGAGGAATCTCTAGGCTTGTGGAGACAGCCCCACGCTAAGGAAGATGCCAGGTAGAACTCCTGCCACCCGCAGTAGGACTCCTGGAGTGAGAGTCTGAGCTAGTGAAGACACCACACGACTCCAAGCAGAAGCCCCCTCCTCAGTCCCCAAGGTCAATACCCCCTGGGTGATAGTTACAGCCCTGAAGCAGAACCAAACAATCCTTGGGGCACAGATGTCCATCCCTCTGTCTTAGATTGACTGCAGATACCACCATCATCTCCTACAGGGCAATGACAGGGTAGGTTCTAGGACCCAAGCAAGTAGTCTTCTGTGGCTAGATTGAGTACTTTGGAGTAGAAGAATATGTCCCTATAAAGAGTACAAGATTAGTAGACAGAAGGCCAAGAATGTGGAAGGTTCTGAAAGGAGGAACCCAAGAGAGCACAACCAGAGCCCCTGGAACCAAGAGGTATGAAAGGGCAGTGGTGCTTGGTAGAAACTGGCAGGGTCAGCCGGGCGTGGTGGCGCACGCCTGTAATCCCAGCACTCGGGAGGCTGAGGCAGGAGGATCGATGTGAGTTCGAGACCAGCCTGGGCTACAAAAGTGAGCTTAAGGCCAGCCTGAACTGCATAGTGAGACCCTGTCTCAAAAAGCAAAAAAAAAAAGAAACTGGCAGGGTGCCTCCCTTGACCCACTCCCCCTCTGCTACCTCACCTGGCATCAGCCTTCTTCCGGTAGTTGAGGTTCACTCTGATCTGAGGGGAGGAGTTCCGGTCCTCACCCTGAAATGGTGACTCCATGGGGGGTGGTCCATGCTGGCCTTTGTCTCCCTCAGTGCCACCTTCTTGGTCTCCATCTGATGTCTCCAGCCTGAAAGCTGGGGAGCTGGAAGGCGACGTCATCCTAAAGGGAAAAGAATGTATAATCCAGGGGTCCCTTTTTTCTCCCCTTCCCAGATGAGGAAAGGACTGGCTGGGCCTGTGGAAGGAGACCCTGAGAAGTGGAGAGCAAATCAATCCACCACCGTTGAGGCGCTCTGGAGACCAGAGGGGCAGGGAAGTGAGCCATGAGGAAGGGGGAAGAGGGCAGGGAGCTCTGTGGTAGGAGGATGGCACTGTGTGCCGGAAGGGAAAGCCCCAGGGACCCGCTGGGCTGCCTCTGTGAGGCTTTCCCACATGGGACCCATGACTCTTCCCAGCTTTCCCTCTGGGACTTCCTGATATCTGAGAGACCACAGCCCTTGTACAGAGCTGATAAACATTTGTGTCCACAGCACAACGCTCTACACGTCTTGCCCTGTGTCCAATATTCCAGGCACGTGCAGTTGTTGGGCTGGGGTAGGCCACTGAAGCATCCCCCAAGGGAGACACAAGCTCTGCGGAAACCACTGAGTAAGCCACTGCCCATGCTGCCCTTCATTTGGCTGCCAGGACAACTGAGGCTCAGGGAGGGGAAATGGTTTTTCTCAAGGTCATTAGCTGCTGGCAGAGTCAGGTCTGAAAACATCTTGTTCTACCACAGGACATTTCTCTTCAGTTCTCAGGGTCTCCCAGGGCCTCTCTATATTTTCAGTCTGACCCATGTCTAAGGGCTTGGACGCCAGCTTCCGGGGCCTTCTGAGTGGGGTTGCTGGGCCCTCCCTGGCTGCCAAGACTCATCTGCTGCCCCCCTCAACCCCAGGCTGAGCTCAAGAGGTCAGCTGATGGCACCAGCTCACCCTGACAGGAAAACTAAAACCACAGCCTCTGTCACTTAGAGAGGATTGAGGTGCTAGTCATGGTCTCCAGTGGGCAGGAGCACAAGGAAGGAAAAAGAGCCCCTGTGGACTAGGAGACAGCAGCCTGTGAGAGAGCCCCAAGGCCCAGAGGGTAGGCAGTAAAGAAGACAGGAAAGCCAGGTAGGCTGTCTGCTGGGCCTGGGCCCACTCCCAAGCTGCTTTCAGTCCTCACTGCCTTGTAGATCTGGCCAGAAGCGTCTCCTCAGTAGCCAGGGGACCCCAGGACCTGGCTGACTGCTTATCTGCAATTGTAAGCCACCACCTTTCTCACCAGACCAGAGTGTGAGCATACTTGCCCTGCCATGAGCCAATACTCTGGCTTACGTCTCCCAAACAAATCCTGGCCCATGCTGCCTCTCTGGAGGCCCAAACCTGACCTCTCCCAAGCCCTAGCAGCAACAGCTGTCTCTCTATCCCCAGCCCACCTTCTGGGCACCCATCCTGTCTGGCAGCACAGGAAGGGGTCTGGAGGCCTACGGGGAGCAGGTCCCATGCAGACCCTGGTTCCAAGCTAGAGAAGAAAGAAACTCAATTGGGCTTCCTTGAGCAGGATTGTGCACTGTCAGGCCTGGCCCCGGTCCCCATCCACTTACCCTGCAGGCAGAGACTAGGCGTGGCTGCAGCAGGCTGGCTGCTGGGCTCCCCAGGCTCTGTGCAGCGGGAGCTGCAGGAGGAAGTGAAGCTGGGAGGGTGAAGGCGCCGACAGCACGAGAACCGCAGGAACTTTCCCTCCCAGCTCCCAGCTGGGGCTAGTGGGCTGCGTTGTCTCAGAGTTCACTTCCCTCAGCCCGCCTGTCCAGCCGGCACCAAGAGGAGTGGACTTCAACTCTCCCATGGAAGGACAGGAGGGCCACCAGAGGCTGGCCATCTGGACCACTGGCCACACCCTGCCCTCGCGAAAACATGCCCCGCCCCCAAGAGCACGCCCCGCCCTCACCATCGTACACGCAGTCCCCTACTGACTGCTTTCCGGTGGGACTGAGGACTATGAGAGGTAGCGCTTGGGTCCTAAGGCCCTGCCTCTCTGGGAGCTGGCACCTGGTGGAGAATTCTTGTCCCACTCCGCGACATCTACCATTTCCCCTCACCCACCACCAATGCCTTCCAGCGGCACTGGCTCAAGCACACTCCGGGGATGAGAAAGCTGACGGGGACCGCCCCGGGGAGAGGACAGGCTCAGCCCAACCGATGTCCCTAGCAGTGGAGCCTCACACTCCCAGAAGCAGAGGGGAACCTTCCGAGCTCTCAGGGGCCTTGCACCGCCCACAGCGATGCTGAGGAGGCAGTTTCCCAAGTTGCATCTTTCCAGCCACAGCCAACTGGTGGCAGCGCTGTCGCCTTACACTGCACTAGTACAAGCCCGTATGAGAGGCCGTGGACACAGGCACCACCTGTGAAGCCCTCCGGCTCTTTATCGTTCATCCTCATGCTCTTGATGCAGCTGTCTCCAAAATAGTCATAGCTGTCTGTCCCAACACACTACTTTCCCTGCCCTGGGAAATTCCAGCCACCTGCAAACCCGGCTCCCTGCTTCCCTCTTGCTGCACCCCCAATCTTATTTTGCTTTGGGGTTTTTTGTTTGGTTGGTTGGTTGATTGGTTTTGGTTTGTTCTTTTTGTTGTTGTTGGGTTTTTCTGGTGGTCTGTGTGTTCATTTGTTTGTTTGTTGAGCCAGGTTGTGACTATGTAATTCAGGTTGGCCTTGAAGTCAGGGCAGTCCTCCCGCTGGAGATCACAGGCATGCATCGTTCACCCAGCGGTACCCCTCAGTCTTATACTCCACTTTGTTCATGGTGACGGTAAATGTTCTATTAAATAGAAAAACTGCTGGGCATGGCTGCGTATGCCTGTAATCCCCTTGAGAGACTGAGGTGGGAGGCTTGCCACTAGCTGAAGGCCAACCTGAACTTTACAGTGAGATCCTGCCTCAAAAAACACTTACAGAGGGAGCAGGGAAATAGCTCAGTAGAATAAGTGCTTGCCTGGCAAGCACAGGATCCTGAGTACAATCTCTGGTACTGAAAAAAAAAAAAAAAAATATGTACATATATACATGTTGTGGACTCATAATCAATATAGGAATTCAGAGCCAGGAGTGGTGGTGTATGCCTGTAATCCCAGCACTTGGGAGGCTGAGGCAGGAGGATCAGTGCAAGGTCAAGGCCAGCCTGGGATGCAAAAGTGAGCTCAAGGTTAGCCTGAACTGCATAGTGAGACCCTGTCTCAAAAAGACAAAAAAGAAAAGAAAGAAAGAAAAAAAAAAAAAATCAGAATCCAAGTTGCCAATTTTTTTTTTCTTTTTCAGAACTGGAGATCAAACTCAGGACCTTGCACTTGCCAAGCTAATTAAAATATGAAAATGTTTTTCCTAGCTGAGCTCAGCAGCTGTCAGCAAGAGACCCATTTCAGAGTCCAAGTGAGCGGCCTTGATCTGAGGATATGAGAGTATATAAAGGAAATATGCAGTATAGCTTGCTTGTCAAAGGGTTTAGAGTAAAATGTATAACAGCACAAAAAAATACATAATATATCCTGCTTGACAAAAGGCTTAAAACAAAATGTGTACCATGAATCATGAATCTTGTTCTTCTTCTTCTCCTCCTTCTCCTTCTCCTTCTTGTTTTCTTTTCTTTTTTTCCAGGACCAGGGATTAAACTCAGGGTCTTGCCTGACAAGTGCTTATTCTACTGAGCTATTTCTCCAGCCCCAAACATGAACCTTATTTGTCAAATAGTTAGATCCGCATCCATCCCGTCCGTCAGAATAAAATGTATAGCTTGATTGTCAAACAGACAGATCAGCACGCGTCCCATCTGTCAGAATAAAGTGTATAGTCTGATTGTCAAACAGATGGCTAGATCAGCACGCATCCCATCTGTCAGAATAAAATATATAGCTTGATTGTTAAACAGAGTTTTGGTTTTTTTGTTTTTTGTTTTTTGTTTTCATAGGACCAGGGACCAGGGTTCACACTCATGACCTTGTACTTGCCAGGCAGGCACTTGTGCCATGGAGCTATCTCCCCAGCCCCTCAAACAGATTTTTTTAGCTACAATCTGTCTACTTTTTCCTACTATTGCTATTATTGTTCAGTACTTTCTCAGGGTATATTTCCTCTATATGGTCACATGTTTCACATGTAGGCCTGTTTTTATGTTTTGTTTGTTTGTTTGTTTGGTTTTTTTTTTTTTTTTTTTTTTTTTTTTTTTTTTTTTTTTTTTTTTTTTTTTTTTTTTTTTTTGAGACCGGGTCTCGCTATGCAGTTGAGGCTGGCCTTAAGCTCACTTTTGTAGCCCAGGCTGGTCTCGAACTCGCACCGATCCTCCTTAGGCCTGTTTTTATGACTCCGAGGTCAGTTAAAGTTTATCATAGCAACACCTATGCTGAGAGTCTGGAATTAGGCCATTACAATGCATACATACAAACCTGGTCTGATAGTGCACACTCCATGGTCCTGCAAAGGGCAGGGCAGGAGAACTGCATCTTCTAGGCTAGTCTAGACTTCATGGTAATGGGACCAGTGCTCCACAGATTGGCATTTTTGTTTTAGAGCAATGAAGACTGAAGCCCACAACACAAGAAGCAGCAAACCAAGGGGAAGTGGCCAAATGCTTTTCTATAGAAAGAATAAAGAAGCCAAGTATGTGTGCTCCACACCTGTAATTGCAGTACTCAGGAGGCTGGGGCTGGAGGTTCCTCGTGAGTTCAAAATCAGCTTGGGCTACAAAAGGAGATCAAGGTCAGCCTAAATTGCATAGTAGGACCCTGTCTCAAAAAGACTAAAATAAATAAATAAATTTAATTAAATAAAGGAAAAGCTCTCCACTACGTGGAAGGAGGGCTTGTTAAAAAAAAAAAAAATAGTATAGATGGTTAATCTTACTAGCCTTTATTTTTAACATTTAGTTAGAGTTAGTTAGTTAGTTAGTACAGTGTCTCACTATGCAACTCAGACTCTCGTGATCCTCCAGTCTCAGCCTCCCCAGTACTGAGATGACAAGCATGTGCCACCATGCCCAGTTTTGGTGATCAGCTCAGCTCGAGTCAAGCGCAGTATGTGGTACATGGGAATTGAACCTGAGTGCTTGTGCCAGGCAGGCATTTAGACTGCCGAGCTATCTTCCAGCCCAGTTTACTGGATTTTCATATCATTTTTGCTATACCTGTTTTAACAGCAACGATGCTCTTGGTCATGAGTAGGCCTCTAACACCTGGAAAGCAAGTTGCTTTTTCTTAATATATTTTTAAAATCTCCACTCCATTACAAGGGACTTATTTTTTTTTTTGCCCCCTGTATTTCATTACACCTTAAAAGTCTGTTTCATTGACTGGAGCCTCTAGTATGTTAACACATTTGAATCCTGACTTTTAGTTTATTTCAGGTTAGCTAATTGGAATCTGTGCCCGTCTCACTGTTCCTACCTTATGTTAATCTTATTAGGAAAATAATTCCCAACCTGTTAGATGTCTGACATGCTGAGTTTGTGGTCCCATAACATTGAGGAATGAAGTCTCAGAGCCAAGGAGTAAGTTAGGAGAGCTTTTTGGAACTGAAAGGAAGAATAGGTCCTCAGACTCTAGTGATCCTCTCTTCTAGGAGGGGACCTGGGTGGGTGGCCAGTGAGGCTCTTTGTCAAGAGTACTTTACACAGCAAAATCACAATGTGGGTATAATGCAGGTCAAATTACAGTCTAAGGGGCTGGAAGTATAGCTCACCAGCTTAAGTGCCTGCCTGGCAAACACAAGGTCCTGAGTTTGATCCCTAGTAATGCAATAAAAATAAATTAAATTAAATTAAAATAAAATAAATACATTCATTCTAACTATAGGAGTACAAGTAGAGCCACTTAGCTAGTATAGATCAGGAAGGAAATGAGTCATAGAGCACCGTTAACTTTAGCATTTTGGTAACTTTTTACATAGAAAGAACAAAGGCATTCCTGGAAGGGGATGGGATCTGAGGCCCAGGTGGTCTGGTCACCCCCAATGCGTGTTTCCTGTCTGGGCTCGCTGCACCAGGTGGCGCTATTCACAGGCAAGCTCCAGGGGCTGTTTCTCTCTGGCAAGGCTTGCAGCCCTGCCTACTGCCTCTCACCTTGAAGCTGGCTGGGTCTCCTCACGTTCACCTCCTACCACAGTCTTTTTTTTTTTTTTTTTTTTTTTTTTTTTTGTGGGACCAGGGTTCGAACTCACGACCTTGCACTTGCCCAGCAGGCACTTGTGCCTCAGAGCTATCTCCCCAGCCCCTACTACCACAGTCTTTATGGATCCCATTTCCTACACTGACTTCCTCAAAGGCCCAATTCCTCTTTGGCAATTATTAATTTCCCTCTAATTTAGCCATCCGTAATGAGACATCATCTCAAAAGCTGGGGCAGGGCCCAGTGGGATGGCTCAGTGGTCTAAAGCGCCTGTTTGGAGAAGCTTGGGCGTCTTCAGGGACCGCGGTTTCATCCCTGGCACCACATGCTGTGCCAGCCCTGCCCTCCGGGCAGGCTGAGCTAGCCAAGAAAATGAGGGAATAAACAAACAAGGGTTCTGAAATAAGAAAAAAAATAATAATAAATAAAATTAAAAAATTCTTCAAAAGCTGGGGCAGGGGATGTTAAGGGTTTAACACAGAGGCAGAACACTTGCGAGACCTGTGCAATCATAATTCTATCCCAGCACCAACAAACAAAAAATTTAAGTAATCTCAGCTTTTGGGAGGCTGTAAACAGACAGATCAGTAGTGAGACCCTGAACACCCTATAGATCTTTCCCTAAAATACAAAATAAATAAAAACTAAAAATAAAAAGGCAAAGGCCCTGCGTTCAGTCCCCATTATTACAGAAAAATCCCACAAACACAAAGGCTGAAGATGGAAAAAAAAAAATCAAAACACTCCTAGAATGTGATAACCAGTAATACAAGGGAAGGGAAGAATGGCTGTCTTTTGAAATTTGTTTTGTTTTATAGTACTGAAGTTAAATCCAAGGCCCTCACACTATACTACATCCCCAGGCCTTTATTTTATATTTTGAGACAGGGTCTCAATAAGTCATTAATTGCCAGTCTGGTCTCAAATTTTCAAGGCTCCTGCCTCAGCTGCTTAGAGTACTCAGATTCTGAGTATTTGACACCATACCTTGCTGAATACTTGTGGGTTTTTTTGTTTGTTTGTTTTTTGGTGGGACTAGGGTTCAAACATACAACCTTGCCCTGCCTGGCAGGCACTTGTGCCACGGAGCTATCTCCGCAGGCCCTGAATGATTGTGTTTTAAGTAGGAAAATAATTGCGTGGAGAAACAGCTTCACCCATCCATTGCTACTGGCTCACATTCAAGACAGTGCACTTGGTGCAGTCTCCACACAAAGAAATTAGTTCAGTGGCATCCTAAAGGACTGGACTAAAATGTACAAGGCTCTGGGTTTTTTTTTTTTTTTACAAAAGAATATTTTTTATTTTTACATTGTAGGTATTGAAAAAATACTTGTTCAGATTATTCCTCACTTTTAAAAACTGAATTTTGTGTATTAAAATGTTTTGTATAAATAAAAGGACATGTTTTACTTACATACAGTAAAATCATGTGGATCTTCTTGTATAAAACAAGTTCCTTCCATGGGAGTCTGATGATTCTGAGGCCAGCAAGTCTCACTTGTGTAAACCAGAATTGTTCAAAATTCCACTGAAAGAGCTAATTAGCACTTCTGCACATGCCAGTGCTGACATAAGGTGAAACTCAGAAGTCCTTTGGCCTCGCTAGTGACTACAGGCTGGAACCTCAGTGACTTCTGATGTAGGAAAGTTAAAATGAGTGCATCTCCACACCTTGTAATACTTGTGAAAAGCAAGGTATAAAGTAGGACAGCTTTAGTCTGAAGGCATGGTCAGCCAGCTGCATTGCTTTTTGGCCTGTGGCTTGGCAGAAAGATGGTGGCAGATGGCATAAAGATACAG
>PVJA010037859.1:0-20073 GCA_004027025.1 Myocastor coypus
AAAAAAAAAAAAAAAAAAAAAAAAAAAAAATGAATGTTTAGTTATACAGGTCTTGCCTCGACTTGCCCTTGACCACCCAGCAAGGAAAAAAAAAAAATCCTTAATTACAATGCATGGAACACAGAGCTACATTGGTGAGATGAGCTTTAGGAGGCTTAGATTCAATAGCCTTCAACATCACAAGCTTCACTGGTGGCACACTGCAATTGCAAAACCTTTGACTGTGTATGTATCTGCTTCCTCTTAGTCCAAAGAGAAGTATATTTCCTTTTCTTTTTCTTTCTTTCTTTCTTTTTTCTATGCAACATCAATAGGGAGGTGGGCCATGCCCACACACTGCACTCTATAGAATGATTGTGAGGACAATATGCAATATGTCAACTTTCAAAGAAAAGAAGGGGGAAAAGAAAAAAAAAAAAATGTGGATTTAGAAAGGTTAATGTTTAATTGTTTGATCAATCTTATATACCCATATGTATTAATCTAAACTGATCTGATGATGAAAATATGTAATATAACCATTGTTAAATTAAAACAATAAAAAAAAATTTTAAAAAAGATGCTTATAGATACTAAGCTCTAAAAATAACAGTCATCTTATTTGTGACATCAACTACTCTCTATTTGTGGGGGGGCACATTCCAGGGATCAAACAGGACCATCCACTTGCCAGGCAGGTGCTTAAACCACTGAGTTATCTCCCTGGCTCTCAACTACCCTTTTTGTTGCCAATATCTAAGGACCTAGAAACCTAATTAAACAAGAATCTTTCCCAAAACAGACAAATTACTACAGCAAAAGCAATTTAAAAAATGAAATTCTTAAGAATGTCCTTAACTAAATTGCAAAGCAGAAAATAGCATTTATAATTTTGAGAGACCCTGCAAAGAAAACAGAGCACTTGATCTACCCTCCACACAAAACCATGCCACCAAGCAGCTGGTTTTGAAAGCATGGTTCGATATGCTCAGCTCTTCTCTGAAGTACCGTTCTAGCCTTGCGCACTTGAGATATACTTCAGATAAAGGTTCCACAAGGAGGTGGGAGTTAGGGAATAGTTTACTGAAGAAAAAGAAAAAAAAATTGAGAGGAAAAGTAAATTGGTTTGAACTAGTTAAGATAAAGGAAGAAAATTAGTTTTAAAGAATGTTTTCTGAGAAAGATCTGGATAAGGAAAGAATGAATGAATAAATCAATCTATTAAATATAAATTTAGGATAACTCTTCTCTTTTTAACACAGAAGCAAGTTCAGTAACCTTTTTAATCAAAGTGATAGAATGAATTACTGGCAGCAAGCTGCATTTTACTAAAAGAAATTTAAAAGATAAGCCAGAGGGTACTGAGGAGAAGACATCCAGCCAATAGCTTCTGTACAGCAATTCAAGAAAAAAATTGCTAATGTATCTAACTGCAAGTCCCAAAGCAAAATGTTTTCTACCTTACCTAAGACCACACAGAAAACATGGAAGGGTAGTTTTTCACTTATCTGAAAATTATCTTAATAGTATTTTCTTTTATTTATTAGGTGAATATGATGTATGAATTTATATCCATTTAGAGTAGGAAGTAAAGAGAAATTCCTAGAGAAAGACTGGCACCAGGATTTAGTTTAAAATTTTTTAATCTATCTCATACAAAAGTTAATCTTAAAAATCTGTATATTTCATTTTAATATTCAGTGCTAAGTTCCTTATTCAGTATATTGAATTATTCTTATAAAGGATATCACAGAAGCATATCCACATGTCTCAAATCAATACTATGTTAGTGGTTTCAGTTAGCAAACACAAGTGCTTTTAGTTTTTGTAAAAAGTATGAACCTTAAGGATTTCGATATGTTATGTAATCACAGATTACTTCTAGAATAAACCAGTAAAATAGATCATTGCATCACATTCAAATATATGTAACTATGTAGCTATCATCAGGTTAAAAATAAAGTTCAAAAATTATTTCAAAATTTTCAAGGCACCAGTATAATTATTACTTTCAAAATGGTGCTATAAAATATTATCTAAGCCTAGGTAAAATATAATTATGTAATTTCAATTAAATCATTATTGCAATATGCAGAATATGTCCAAGTATGATGTAATACTTTAAGGGAAAATAACATCTTTTTAAAAATATTAACACCTAACTTAAAGTTCATAAACAGTTAATTACCTTGCAAAAATTTTTTAAAACACTGTTAATACTATGTAAGTTACACAAGTGAATACTATTTTACAGATTTTTTTTAAATGTATTAGGGCCCCGGCAGGATGGCTCAGTGGTCTAAAGTGCCTGCAGGCGGCTGCAGGGACCGCGGTTCGATCCCGGGCACCACATGCTGCACCAGCCCTGCCCTTAGGGCAGGCTGAGCCAGCCATAAAAATAAATAAACAAGCAAAAGTTCTGAAACAAGAAAAAAATAAATAAATAAAATTTTTAAAAGGTATTAAAGGCATAGTAGAATATATGAAGAAGCAAGCTAGTATTGTATGACAACAGATCAGTGATTACAGAAGTTACTATCCTTAATAAGCCTCTGTTTTCTTACCTATAAAATAAAGATTAAGGGCATAGCCTGCCTAAAAGTGAAGGAGGATAAGGAGGATATTTTCACACAAAAAAAGGTGAGAGATGTAATTTTTAGAATTTTTGTCAAGATTATAAAGCAGTCCAGATGTGTGAAACTCAAAGAATTGTTAATATACATAACACAGTGTATCAGGCAACTACATAACATGAACTTTGAGAATAAAATTATCCTACTTGTGCATTCATTGTATCAGAATTAATATTATCTATTTATTTAAAAGCAAAAATCATACTTAGTTTAAGGTTTTACATGAGATTACAACATAGACTAATAGAGGTTAGGCCTGTAGATATCTAACAGATAACAAAAACACTATAGAGCTTGGAATCTTTACTTTCATTTTGTATGTCTTCTTTATTACTTTAAAATTTAGGTCAGATCCCTGCCCAGATCCCTGCCTCTACATATACCTTATTATTTAGGAAGTTTCTGTCTAAAATCCAGTAATACAAGATGTATTGCCCTCAACTTACCTAGCCTGTGTCATCTTTTTCCAATACTGATGCAAGACTTGCTGAGACATTCATGACCTGCCAAATTTGCAGTGTTCTATTCCAGACCCACCTGGAGCAATGCCTACAAGGCCCCTGTCATTGCCCTAAACCTGCAATCACCTCACATTCCAGGAAAAGTAGAAGTCTCCAGAGCACCCCAGGATGAGGTCATCCCTCCCCACTCCAATCAGGAGCAATCACCTCATAGGAAGATAATTGCTAAGGTAAGACAGAAAAACTAAAGATTAGTAGAAAGGAAGAGCAGGGGAAAGTCTTAATTTTTAAGACTGTAATAAAACTGTAATCTTAAGAAATATTGCAATCCCTGGTACCACAAAAAAAGAAAGAAAGTAAGAAAGAAAGAAAGAAAGAAAGAAAGAAAGAAAGAAAGAAAGAAAGAAAGAAAGAAAGAAAGAAAGAAAGAAAGATTCCTAAGGGTCTTGAAAACATACAGGAATAAGACTATAAATTGGGCCTTGGGCTTCATGCTTCTCATCTGTAAATTGCTCTTCTTTCCACAGACCTCGATTCTCAAGCAGCAATATTATTAAATGGTCAGCAAATCTCTAAACTTCAAATACATGCAAACTGTTTGCATTTTAACCCATCCACCAAATGGATAACCTAACACAAAATAGAAATGTACATCCTATACACCCAAAAGCACATAAAACACTCAACCCTAGACCATAACATGCCTCTCTCTTGGGTGTACTTTTAAAAATCTGCCTAATAGGTCTCTTTATAATTCTCACTAATGCATCTTGACAATTATTTTTCTGTGATGGAAGTCAGTGAACTCTGTAGGCATGTGGGGGGGGGGTGGTAAATTGAGGTCCCCACCTTTTCTTTCAAGAACTTTCTCAGAAATTCTGTTACAAAACCATTAAGACTCCTTCAGTCACCTCCCAGAACCAGTCTTAAAATAATAATCAACTAGACCAGAGCCTGACTAAGACTACCTACTTTGCCAGCTATGTAAACTCTTTAATCCCTGCTTTTGTTGCCCCTTTCTATAAGACCTCAGAACACCTGTTAGTGTCTGGAAGACAGAGGTTGACCTCTTTGTCATTCCCAACATGGCTATGCTGATTAAAGTTCCTTTCCTACCCCGATTTATGCTGTTCCTTTATCATGTTTTGCAATGGGTGACCCAACCCGGGTCTTCAGGGACTTCTGGAGACAGGACTACTCACCCACGACTCCAGTAACAAATTCACTGTGAAAAATAGCCCCTCTTAAGAATTAGACGAGTTTTTGGTATATCAGCCACTTTGTAAGTTACTTACTTATACAGATATACAGAACACACACAGCCAATAATGTAGTAACAAACAGTCATATGCTCAAGCCTAGATGATATTTGTCTGGGGCAAAGTGCATCAGCTATTGATTACAACAGACTATAAACAACAAGAGAAGCAATTTATAATATTTTGTTTCCTGGGGTTTTTTGTTGTTGTTTTGTTGTATTTGCACAGAAATCTGTATTTCTGTGCTAAACCAAATGCATGATACACACTACACAGTAACACACATAACAGCTAGTTACTTAATTCTTACTACAAGAGCCAGACATTACACGAGCACTGCTACATATATATTTTCTCCATACTTCACAAAAGCTCTATAACATAGCTGTTATCTTTATTATTATACATTTTCACAGATGAAGAATTTGAGTTCTGCAAGGTCAAGTACCTTGCCCAAATATATACAGTTAATAAGTAAAGAATTGGGATGCACTGGTTTGCGTATATTCAAAGCCCATGCTTTTTCTACCAGAAATACCCAAACACAGCTAGCTGTGGATCAGAATCACCTGGAAAGCTTGTTAGCAAAACTGATGGTCAAATCCCAGACCCAAAACTACCAATTCCCAGAGATTCTGATTTATTTAACAAGCTCCCAAGTGACTCTTATGCAGCAAGCTGGAACTGATCCTCAGAGCAGCATGTAAAAGCCACTGTACTATCTCTGTCTGCCTCCTCCCTTTTCCATTAGGTTTCATCTCTGGAAAGTGGAATTACAAAGTCTCAGGAATCAAGTTTTAAATTCAAGTAAGGATACCAGTAATTCAAGTGAGAGGGTAAGTAAAATTCAACCTTAGATTGAAAAATTCATTTTGGTAAATGGCATTACCATCTTTTCTTTCACCAGAAAAACTTGGAAGTCATCTTCAATACCTCTTTCCTTTTCAATCTATCTCTTAAATCAATATCTTCCTTTTTTACTACTAACCACAGTACATCATCATCTGTGGTTGCTGTTGATTGCTATAAAACACAAACCACTATCCCCACTCCCTACTTTTCACACACAGAATTCACTCCACTATAAAGATTTCACACATGTCCAGCATCCATCATGGCTAAAATATGGTCATGAAATCCAACTCTGGTCAAAGTTTCCTTCCCTAACCAAAAACAATGACAAATTATATATATGAAAAAGATATATATATATATATATATATATATATGTATGTATATATATATATATCTTTTTCATCTTTACAACTGAAGTAGCCATCTTGCACCTACAAGGATTAAACAAAGCAAAATGCAAAAATGTCACTTCAGAGTCCTGATATACTTGACCTGCTTTTAAAGCAGTAACTTTCAGTCTTCTTGTTATGTGAAGTCATAAATCCTATAGCAAAACCAATTTTAATTAATAACTTGACTCTCACCCTGGGTATTAAAACAGATTTCCAGGCCTAGAATCTGTCTGATTTGTTCTTTAAATCACTACAAATTTTACTTTTAAAAAGCAATAATTTTAGACTGGGTCTGACAGTACACACCTGTAATCCCAGCTCTTGGGAAGCTGTAGACAGACAGATCACTATTAGTCTAATCTAGTAGTGAGACTCTGAACACCCTATAGACCCTTCCTTAAAATTAAAAAATAAAAACTAAGATAGCCCAAAGAGGGGACCACCCACTTGGGACCCCGCTCCTGTCCCTCTCTTAGACAGAAGCATTCTTTCTCTCAATAAATGTGTTCTGCTCATAAAAAAAAGAAAAGATATCCCAAGAATCATAAGACAAAATTCAAACTGTTTTACATATACCATAATTCTGCCACATCTCTCACGACATACTAAAAACAAAAATCAAAATGGATCAAAACATGCAAAACTCTTAAAGTCATACATATGTCAACGACATTCTGAACTGAGCCCCAACTGCATAGAAAATAACACCACAAATCAACAAATAGAATGTTTGTTTGTTTGTTTGTTTGTTTTCTGTACCAAGGATCAAACTCTGATCTTTGTACTTGTCAGGCAGATGCTTATGCCACTGAGCTATCTACCCAGCCTAAATTATGTCAAATTTAAAATACTTCTCAGCAGCCAAAGAAATAACCAATAGAGTGAAAAAGACAACCTATATGGTAAGAAAAAAGTTTTAGCAACTATTCCTCAGAAAGAGAACTAGTATGTAAACTATACAAAGAACTTAGAAAACTACAAACGCCAAAATAAAAGACATAATCAAAAACTGGACAACTGAAATGAATACACACTTCATAAAAGTACAAATGACCAATGAATACATGAAGAAATGTTCAACATCACTGACCATTAGTGAAATTCAAATTAAAACAACAATGAGTTACCATCTTATCCTAGAAACAATAGTCATCATGAAGAAATCAAGTAATATATGTTGGAGAAGTTACAGAAAAACAGAAACACTTCTCCATAATTGGTGAGAAGGTAAACTAATAGAGCCATTATAGAATCAGTAAGGAAATTCCTCAAAAAAATAAAATAGAAATTTCATTTAACCCAGCTACATCCCTTCTAATGTCTCCCAATAAAACTGAGACATCATACTGTTGTGACACATGCATACACATGTTTATGGCAGCACAATTCGTAGTAAATCTTGGAAACAGCCTATATGTCCAATAACAGATGAGTGGATAAAGAAAAGATGGTATTTACATACAGTAGCATACAGCCATAAAGAATACACTTAAATCATTTGTATTTGAAAATAAATGTACTTTGAAACCATACTTCTTAGTGAAATAAATATACAAGCTTAAACACAGCATGGTCTCTCAAAAACCCAAATTATAAATAAAGACCAAAATAAGAATAGATAATAAGAATTAGAGAGACACATTTTCCTTAAATGCAAAGAGGATCAAGAGATGAAGCTAGGGGTGAGGTAAGTGGATGAAAAGAGAATTAAGGTATTTTACGTAGATATACCAACACCACACAAAAAGAGTAAACATGCACTGCAAACAAGTACTAACAAAAATAAAAATAAAAACATATTAACTATTACTTGTTAAATGAGAATCACATAAACAATATATTTTTTTATTTTATTTTTTCTTGTTTCAGAAGTTTCATTTATTTATTTATTTTTATGGGCTGCTCAGCCTGCCCCGAGGGCAGGGCTGGCGCAGCATGTGGTGCCAGTGATTGAACCGCGGTCCCTGCAGCCACCTAAGCTTTCCTAAACAGGTGCTTTAGACCACTGAGCCATCCTGCCGGGCCCCATATAAACAATATAAAGCCTTATAAAATATCTGCACACATGTATATACCAATTCATCTCTATTCTTATGATTAAAATGACTTCTAGGGGCTGGGCAGACAGCTCAGCAGACCAAAGCCCCTGCCCCTGAGGCACACTGAGACAGCGAATGAGACTGGGCATGGTGGTGTGCACCTGTAATCCCAATGCTTGGGAGGCTGAAAACAGAAGAATCACTATGAGGCCTATCTGTGTAGTGAGACCCGGTAGACTCTGTGCTAATTACATTTTTTAAAAGAATTTATAAACTACTATGTCAGCCAGTAAATTTGCTAGTTTCATTTCATTCCATTTTAACTCAATAAAAGCAGGATCTGCAAAGCCATGAGATACTACTTCATATCTGAAAGGATGACTGTAATCTAATACAAATGCTAGTGATAATATGGAGAAACAGAAAAATTCATATACTGCTATTGGAATATAAATGGTATAGACACATTAGATATGTTTAGCAGTTTCTCAATCAAACATAGTTTCTGTATGTTTTTCCAGGTCTCCTGGAAAGAGAACCAAAATACACATCCACACAAACAATTGCACACAAATTTTCAAAGCAGTATTATCTATAATAACCAAAGTGAAAACAATCCAAATGTCAACTGATAAAATTAATAAGTAATACATGGTATACCTATATAACAGACAGCAATAAAAAAATTGAAATACTGAACTACACAGTAGTCCTGCCTTTCTGTGGATTCACTTTCTGTAGTTTCAACTACATAAGATCAACTGAGGTCCAAAAATATTAAATGGAGAATTCCAGAAATAGTCAAGTTTCTGCACACTGTCTGAATAGCATGATGAGATCTCATAACATCCTATTCCACCACCCATCTTCTCCCTTGGGACTTTAAATCACTGCTTTGGACATCACATGCATGCTATCTACCCAACCTACTTACTTAGTCACTGTCTTTGTTATTCAATCAATTGTAGCTTTATCACAGTGTATATGTTCAAGTAACCTTTATTTTACTTAATAATGACACTGGAAATACATGTATGGCAAAGAAAAGCTACCAACCTTTTTTAGGTTAAAAGGCTAAAGTTCTTGACCTAAGGAAAGGAAAAAGTATACACTAGAGCTGCTAAGATCTACAATAAAAAATAAACCATTTATCCTTGACATTATGAAAGAAAGAGAAACCACACTAGTTTTCTACCAAATTTCAAACTATAAAGGCTGGCCAGATAGCTCAGTAAACTAAAGTGCCTGTTTAGGCAGAGCTCAATGGCTGGGTATCAATCCTCTGCATACCATGCCAGCCCCACCCCCAGGTTGCACTGAGGTGACTGAGACTGGCTGTGGTAGCACACTACTGTTTGGGAGGCTGAAAACAGGAGAATCACTACAAGTTCAATCTATGTAGTGAGACCCTATAGACCCTGTACCAAATACATTAAAAAAAATTCAAACTATAAAGTCTATAACAACCACTTGATAAGTGCTAGATAAGATAGAAAAGTCATTAAATTATATGATTTCAGACTATCTATAGTTTAAGGCATCCCATTCAGGGGTCTTGTAACATCATCTAATGATAAAAAAAAAAACACTATATCATGATGAACTTCAAAAACATTACACAAATA
Source organism: Myocastor coypus (assembly GCA_004027025.1). NCBI lineage: Eukaryota > Metazoa > Chordata > Mammalia > Rodentia > Myocastoridae > Myocastor > Myocastor coypus. Next base: position 9,244 of record PVJA010037859.1, read on the forward strand.
GAAAAAAATTGCAAAACATCACATATTATATTATTGTAATGATGAACTAAATGATCTGCCTCCCTCAATTTTTGGGTTAAAATCTTAATCCCTAATATGAAAGCAGTTGTAGGTAGGAGGTGGAGCCTTTCAGAAAAACTTAGGCCATGAGATCAAGGCTTCATAGACAGGATTAGAGCCCTCATGAGAGAGACCCCAAAGAGCTGTCTCACTCTTTCCATCACATTATAATACAAGAAAACAATATTGAAGTGAGGAAGCAGATTGTTACCCCAACACCAGATTCCCAGCCCCTTAATCTTGGACTTCCAAGCCTCCAAAACTGTAAAAAATAAAAATAAAAATAAAAACAAAGATTTTTGCTAAGTCACTCCATCTAAGGCAATTTGTTTCAGCAGCCCAACTTAATAAAATCCCATTTATATGAAATGCTAAAATAGTTAAATCTATAAAGAAAGAAAGTAAATTAGTGGCTGCCTAAGGCTAGGGTAAATGGGGGATTAAGCAGCAAAAGCTAAGGGAGGTGGGGTTCTTTGAGGGTAATGAAAATGCTCTAAGATTGATAAGGATGGAGGCAAAACTCTGACAAAACACTAAAAGCCACTGAATTATACTGCTCAAAAAATGAATTTTTTAATATATGAATTATATCTAAATGAAGCTATTTTTAAAAATCTTTTAGAATGCCACTCAAACATAACTATTAGCATAACTTACATAAAAATACAGGTAACTTATATGCTAAAAGGTGTCTTCGGTTCAGCTCAGTTTGGTTTGGTTTAGTCTGTTGGGACAGGGCCTAACCATGTAGTTCAGGCTGGTCCTAAACTCACTGGGTAACCCAAACTTTGCATACTGAACTTGAAAATACGTATGCCATTTTTTAAATACATTGAGAAAAATGTATTTTACTGACCTCAACTCAGTTGTAGACAATAAATCTGGAATGCAGTTCATCCTTGACCTCTTTCTCTCTTCTTTCATTTCTAATCCACAAGCTTGACCTTCCTATTTTACCTCCAGTTCCATTTCTAGTGCCAACATCCCAGTCCAAGAAAGCACCATGCTCTCCTCCTGTTAATTTTAATAGACTGGACTGTATCTGTAATAGCCCCCATTGCATCTTCTATACAATAGCAAAAAAAAAAAAAAAAAAAAAAAAAAAAAAAAAAAAAAAAAAAAAAAAAAAAAAAAAAAAAAAAAAAAAAAAAAAAAAAAAAAAAAAGGAAAGAAAAAAAAGAGAAAGAAAGAAAAATTAAGCAAATCTGATACCACTGCCTTTAGGATAATCTTCAAATTCCAAAATCCATGACATCATCTCCAAGGCCTCTCTCTCTCACACTGACTGCCAACTCACTGGTCATTCTGGCACCTCAACCTCCCTATACATACTCCTTTACACTTAGAGTTTTTTGTCATAGCAGTCCTAACTCTCCACAAGCTTTCATTCCAATATGTGTGTGGGGGGTGGGGGGTGTTCACTGAGGATGAAGAAAAAGTTTTTTAAAACTGGGGGCAATAGTAATTACCAGGAAGCCATGTGAGATCATAAAGAATAACAGCAATTGTGGGAAGGCAGATGCAATTACTAGTATTCCCTGGGAGAAGACTTCTTTCCACCCTCAGATTAGGATCAGTACCTTGTTTATATGGTCTTCTGACACAGGAATTTCTCCTTTCTGGCACTTAGCACAGACCTAAATAACTTGGACTGTCTTCTTCTTCACTATTCTATCCAAAATTCCTACCATAGTGTCTGACATACACCAGTAATTAATAAACACATTTTAAAGGAATGTCTGGGGTTCTCCACTTTCACAAACTAAATCACAAAACCACAGATTCCATGATGCAATCAGCTACAGGAACCTACACAACTCTGCCAAAACCAAAACCAAAAGTCATCAAGATGAACAAGAAAGCTCTGTGCCCATCCCTATTCCATGAAACTCAGTAATACCCTCCACCTTTGATTTATTACTGCCTATGTCATCTTTTCTGCAATGCTTCATAAGACAAACACTTCAGTAACAGCTGGATTCCATCTTCCCTATCTAATCATATATAACAATAAGGCCTCATTTATATTACCACAATCATTTCTATGGCAAATATGAAAATGTCAGAGCCCTAACTCAGGCACAATAAGAAAAAGTAGCAACCTTGTAAGGGATGTTATCAGAGGCAGATGTTAGCTTACTCCATTTATAGGACTTGTTTCCAAGCAAGTCTATTTTTTCCTGGCTTCATTTCTCCTCTAGACTCTAGATTCTTAAATTTTCCTTTTTCTTTGATTAATTATAACATCCTATAGCAACATGAAACCAGGCCCTTTTTTCTCCACTATAAAAACGTCTACCAGACCACTTCTGCAAAGATGTGATACTCAAAACGTGTATTGCTTATAATGGGAAAACTGTTTTCAAAGAACTAGGATTCACAAGCTCCATGAAGTGATTATTGTAAAGAAAAAACTGGGACTAATGAAGCTGAGAAATTCTCATTAAAGAGGAAAAAAAAAACAAGCAATAGTAAGATTTGCCTCTTAAGTACTTGGTCAAATGCCTATGAATAAGTGTCTAGGGAAGTTTTACTCTACTATTGCTGCTAACATCCTTCTTGCTCCAAATATCCTCTCCACCCGCCCCTCATCCCCCATCAAAGTGGTCTGATCCTTCTTTTGAAACTTAATCCTTTCAAAAAGAAAAGAGACCAATATTCTCACTAAAAACCCTCTCTACTGTTAAAGAAAAAAACAAGTACACAAATTCTGCCCAAATGTCCTTCCCCTGGATAGGTGCCACCCTTAGTCATGCACAGCTGGTGTTTGCTCACCAAAATACTCCATTCATAAACAAGACCCCTCTATCCTATTATCTCTGGCATTTATTAATTTTCAGGTTGTCCCTACCATGCTAAAAAATTTTTATTCTGTGTAGTTTTTGAAAATAATAATTACAGTCAATACCCATTTTATCTTGATACAAGTTTTTTAATTCCTTGTAGAAGTTCTAAAAGAACAAAGCTTACCACTATCTTATACCAAAGAAAATGAACTGCCTCACAACATAATAGAGAAAAAGCTACTTGAAGCTAATGCACAATACCAATTAGAACACTGAAAGCCAAGATCATTTTTAAATTATATATTAGCAGCTCAGAATGGCCTTAGAATATATGTATTCCACAACCTTAAATTGTACAAATAATTAAAAGACCATTTTTCTCAAATCTAACCTTCCTTCACAGATGCTCCTAGTTGGGTTCCTAACCACAAATATCACTATAATCTGACAACACCCAAATCTAAATCCCCAGCCCCAATCTCTCCTCAAGAGTGCTGGACCTAATATATTTTTTGAGCGGTCTGTTAAGCACTCAAAACTTAACAGATATAAAAGAGAACTGATTTTAACACTAAATCTTTCCTTCAGAAGTCTTCTCCATCCTAGGAAACATTACCACCAGTTACACAGGGTGCTAAAATCAAAACTAAACAACCAAAAAAGAAATTAAATTCTAACATGCTATAAAATGGATGAATTATAAAAGCTTTCTACTAAGCCAAATAATCCAGACACAAAAAAGGATAAATATTGTAAGATTCCATTTCTACAGGATACCTAGAATAGTAACATCCATAGAGTAAGAAAACAGATTGGTAGTTACCAGGACCTAAGGATAATGTGAGAAAGGAAGCACCTTAACTATACTGATGGGATGATAAAAAAGTTCCTGAGCATGATAATGGTGAGCATTGTATAACCATGTGAATATACTTAATGCCAATGAACAGTACCTAAAACTGGTTAAAATGATCAAATATGTATGCATATATAATTTTTGATGATACGGTAAATTGAACCAAGAGCCTTCAGTCTCCTAATTCTACCTGCAGAATAATTTTGGAAACTATGAAGTTCCAACTACCTCCACAACCACAATTGACGCTGTCATGTTTAGCTTATATTCTTGCATTAGCCATTAGTTAGTCTCCCTGTTTTAATTGTTTCTGTATGGTCTAGTCTATATCATCGCTTTTATGGAGTAAATTAATCATGTTACTACTCTCATCAAAAATCCATTAATCATACTCAGGGAAAAAAATTTCCAAATTTCTTCTCTGGCTTTCAAAGTTCTGAGTGGCACGTACCTGCCTACATCTCCTCTAATCATACTGATCTACCTCCCATTCTTAAAATAATCCAAATTGATTCTACCTTAGGGCTTTTGTTCTTCCTGGAATCTTGTTCCTCAATTTATTCAGAACTCAGCTCAAATGTCATTCCTTAAGACAGACAGCATATGATGGACAAGCCTAACATGAAGAGCATCTCCAGTCACTATTTCCTTTCTTTTAATTAAGTCTTACTGTTATCTAAAAAACAGATATATCATGCCTCTTCTGCTAGACTGTAAAATCCTGAAAGATACAAACTTTTACCACTACATCTATACAATCTACAAAATGTCTACCACTGGTAGATACTTGTAAATTCTTTAAAAATTAACAGAATTATTCTTATTTGTAAAACCACCAGATTTTATTACCTTGATTTTTATTTCAAATAAGAGACTCTACTGGACATTAAAGGAAAGCTGTTATTTTGAAGTAACCAAGAGGATGCCTAAATCATTCGAATTCTCATTTTGCTTTCTGAGTCAGGCTCAGACTTCCAAAATGGAAAAAAAAAAAAAAACAGCCAGGTGTGCTTGTACACTTGTAATCCCAGCAGTTTGGGAGGCTGAGGCTGGAGGATTACAAGTTCAAGTCTCACCTGTGCAACTTAGTGAGACTCTGTCTCAAAATAAATAAATATATTTAAAAGGCTGGAGATGTGCCTCAGTGCAAAGACCCTGGGTTCAATCCCCCAGTACTGCCAAAATAAATAAAAAGAAAAAAAAAACCTTTTATAACATAATGGGTCTAGTATTCTTCCTCCATCACTGTGAATTTCACCTCAATTTTTTTTTTTTTTTTTTTTTTTTTTTTTTTTAGTCTTTTTGAGATAGTGTCTCGTTATGCAGTTCATGCTGACCTTGAGCTCACTTTTGTAGCCCAGGTTGGTCTCGAACTTGCACTGATCCGCCTGCCTCAGCCTCCCGAGTGCTGGGATTAAAGGTGTGCACCACCATGCCTGACTCTCACCTCAATTTTTAAAGTTAACTAATTTAAAAAAATTCCTTCATCCAATCAATTAACTCCCCAGAATTACTGCTCAGAGCTTCACTAGTTTCTTACCAAAAACAAAAAAGAGAGGAAGCTATCAAAGCACAGACTTTCACAGATAACCAGAAATATAAAGGCTTCCCTGTTTTAGCTACAGACTGGTCATTTCAGAAGACATGCTATGAAATATCTATAAAATTTGAATATTTAATTGGCATAGTTGCTCACAAATGCTTTTAACTTTTATGTCTCTGATACCATCACTTAAACCACATTTCACTTACCAGTGGTGTGATAAAGTAACAGCCATGCCTTAATTTCTGTAACAATTTCTCTCCAACAGTAGACAGGTAAATGGAAATTAAACATTTGTTATTCCGCAGCATTTATAAGCACAGAGGCCAACAGACAAAATCACAAACCAATGAAATTATCTAGAATAATTACATTAATGTTTCTTGCGCAAGATACTCTTCAGCTGCACAGAAAGTTTTAAATTGTCGAATAGAAACAAGATACAATGTCTTATTTTCCCTTAAGTAACTGTGTTCTTAAAGAGAATGCTTATATGAAGAATAGAAGGGGACAAACCGGTCATCTTTTATCTAAGCCACCCAAATAGCCCAAAGACAAGCCAAGCAACTTGATCAGTTTCCATGGTGACCAGCAAAGAGACCCATCACACTTCAGATAACATTCCAGCACAAATTTGAGGACAAAGCTGTTCCTGGGCTTGCAGAAGCCTTATGCTTTCTGTTTTATTCACAGGAAAAAATCGAAATAGAGAGCAACCTTATCTCCATGCAGAGGATTCAGGCTGCCTTCAAAGACTACCTGAGTATTTTTCTCTTTAATTCAAGAATGTTATATTGTTTAAGAGCCATAGGCAGCAATCCAACTTGTCATTTATTACTTGTGGAAAATCCTAGCTTGTTATCTGTCCTGACAGTAATGAAATAATCCTTTAAAGCAACAGTAGGATACAGTTCTTCCAGCTCAGCTGAAAAATTGTTGGTTGTACTTTATCATTCCCAGAAGCAGAATATGCTGCCTTTTCTCTTCAAGCAGCCATTTAAAACATTTTTACAGAAATACAAAGAAGACACAAGTCCTTCAGGAAGACAAGTTTTCTGAAGAAGCTTCTTAACAACAATAGCTAAGAGAACTATTTAAAATAGCAATTCATTTTCTGTAAAACTGGTTGATGTGGTTAATTTGGCAACGCATTTGAGAGATGAAGGAAGAAACAAGAACATGAAGAGAGGTTCAAGCTTGTAATTATTTTGTCTTATTACACCAACAATAAATAAAAGCTCTTTAAAAGTGTTTTCCCTTTCATCTGAACACTCACTGACCCATTTCTGTACTGCAGGGCTGACCCCAGACCTTTCACACAGTTCAACTGCCAAATGTGAACTATCACACGTTCCTCACCAGAAAGAAACAGGCTGGAATGAAATCTGTCGTGTCAAATATTTCACAGCCAAAATTAAAGCTTTCAAATGCCAAAACCAAAAACAATGCAGTTCTGATTCCTATTTTATTCTTGTAGCCTTCAATCTTATGAAAGCTTATTTTAAACATTTGCCAATTCTCTAAATTTTCTAGCGCTTCAGACTAGTGTTTTAAGCCATTTTTAAATTTTTGCACTTATAAGCTTTAACTGAAATAAAAACATTGAAATACAGGATATATATTTTCTTCAAGCATAATTCTCCCAAAGCAAATGATTCCTCGGTAATTTCATGAAGATTTGAGAAAACCCAGCAACGCATTCAAAACTTTGGAAAACTCTGTGAAAGTGTAACCTATTTTCAACCACTTCACAAAAGTTCACTAAATATTTAACAATGGGACAAGCAACAGTAACAGAGGATTTAAAATACAGTCTCTGACCTCATGGAAGTCATGGTGATTCTCATGACAGAAGATCAGCATCTGAACCAAGAAGAAGTAACATTATCTAAAGCCATTAAGAAAAAAAAAAAAGTCATTAAGAAGACATCACCAGGGAAGTGAGGAGGGAATGTGACACCTCAAAAATAAGAGGAACCAGGCTGGGCGTGGTGGCTCACGCCTGTAATCCCAGCACTCGGGAGGCTGAGGCAGGAGTATTGGTGCGAGTTCGAGACCAGCCTGGGCTACAAAAGTGAGCTCAGGACCAGCCTCAACTGCATAGCGAGACCCTGTCTCAAAAAGACAAAAAAAAAAAAAAAAAAAAAAAAACAAAAAAAAAAAAAAAAAAAAAAAAAAAAAAAAAAAAAAAGAGGAACCAGCAAAAAAAGAAAGGAAAAAAAAAAAACTCAATGCAAAGAACCAGTACAAAGTTAAGAACAGAGCACAAAATTAGGTAAAATCAGCTTTTGTAACTTAAACTAAGCAATTTGAGCAGAGGTCAGCATGCAGTAAGAATCTTTCTATAACCAAACCAGCCTGAACTATGCAAAGACCACATCGCTAAAAATATAATAATAATAATAATAATAATAATAATAATTTGAGTCTCTTTTCTTAGTAAATGTCAAAAATTAGTGAATTCGAATGTACTTTACATATAAAACATACTTCTTACCAAGAATTACTTTTTAATTGAAGAACAAAGAGCAAAACAATATTTTTGTAAGTGTTCTGCTTGAATCCAACCTCTCACACTACTCTTCCCTCTAGCTTTAAAACTATAGCATAATTTCATCCAAAATGGCTAACCATAATACCAAAACAAAATATTTTCCCTAAGAAATAAGTTGACTGTGTAAGCTTCCAAGCTATAACAAAACATTAAAAAAAAGATTAATATGTAATAGCTTTATAACACTGGCATTAAAGAAAATCCCTCAGAGGAGAAAGAGGAGGAAAGGTGATATTTAAAAAAAGAATTAAGATGTGTTATGCACATACACCAGTTCCTCATGATGAATGTACTCATTGTGTACTGAAACATGTTCTAATAAAATTTTTAAAATTTTTAAAGGTTGATTACTTTCCTCTGTGGTCCCATAATCTGTGCCTGAGAAGAGTCATATACAAAGAAATCATTCTCTCAGGCTTTCACAGACAGCAAATTGGTCACGCAATGGCCATGATTTATCCAGGTGGCTGATACTGACAAAAGATTTACAAACTGCTGTACATGATTCCAAGGTAAGTCTTCAGGAGATTTCACTGACCTTGTCAGAGATAAAAGTAACATTTTTTTATATAGGTCTTGCTTTATCTTGGTCTTAACCACCCAGCCAAAAAGTCTAACCATACAGTATAAAAAGTAATATCATATTAATACACTGAGCTTTACAAGGCTCAAGTCAACAGCTTCTGACATTGCTGTGGTATAAGGTTTCCAGTTCTTCTGGAAAAATAGCCAGGAAAAGAATAGCTGGCTTCAATGGGATGTCCAATCTTAGTTTTTAAAGAAATCTCCATACTGATTTCCATAGTAGCTGTACCAGTCTGCACTCCCACCAACAGTGGAGAAAGATTCCTTTCTCTGCAAGCCCCTCCAGCATGTGTTATTGGCTGATTTCTTGATATTAACCACTTGTCCTGGGGTGAGATGAAAGAATGAACTCTTTGATTAATTTATTCTTTGTCTCCATTGCATTCATTTTTGTTCTGATCTTTATAATTTACTGCTGCCTGTGGGATTTGGCTTTGACTTTCTCTTCTTTTTTCTAAGAGTCTGAGGTGCAGCATAAGCTTGTTTATTTGGTCTTGCTTTGTTTTCCTGATGTAAGAATGTACCTCTAAAAATTTCCCTCTTAAAACAGCCTTCATTGCATCTCATAGTTCTGAGAAGTTGTATCTGAATTTTCAATTTATAGTACATATTTTTTAATTTCTTTTCTAATTTTGTCTGTGAACCATTGATTGTTTAAGAGGGTATTACTTAGATTCCATGTGTTTATGGAGTTTTTCTTTGGTCAATAACTTCCCATTTCACTGCACTATGGTCAAATAATATGTCTGGGATAATTTCAGCTCCTTTGCGTGTACATAGGCATGCTCTATGTACTAGTATATGGTCTGTTTTGGAGGATGCCCCTTTTTCAGCTGAAAAGAATGTGTATTCTGATGCCGTTGGGTGAAATACTCTGTAAAGATCTACTAAGTGCATTTCTTCACAAGTTTGGTTTATTTATGCTATTTCTTTGCTGAGTTTTTGCATAGTTGATATATCTCTTTGTGTCAGTGCTATGTTAAAGTCCTCCAGTAAATTGTTATTGCTGTTATTGTTATTGTTAAAGCAATTGTTATTGCTTTCTGATTTTTCATGTCTGTTAAAATATGTCATACATAGTTGGGTGCTCCTAGGTTGGGTGCATATATATTTAGAATTATTGTCTCTCTATTTTGCAGGTTTCCTCTCCAAATATGTAGTGACCTCCTTTATCTTTTAAAATCACTCTTGGGTTTCAAGTTGTCATTGTCAGCAACCAGAATAACTACCCCTCCTTTTTTTCTGTTTCTCTTACATGAAGTATTATTTTCCATCCTTCAGCTTTCAATCTCTTTCTTTCTTTATTTCTTTCTTTCTTTCTTTCATTATGGCTAGCTCAGCCTGCCCTGGGGTGGGGCTGGCACAGCATGTGGTGCCAGGGATTGAGCCGCAGTCCCTGTGGTCACCTAAGCTTTCCTAAGCAGGCACTTTAGACCACTGAACCATCTTGCTGACCCTATTCATTTCTTTTTGAGTGAAATGTATTTCTTGTATAAAACATATTATTGGATCTTATTTCTTATAGCAGCACAATTTGTCATAGCTAAATCCTGGAAACAACCCAGACACCCATTAACTAAAGAATGGATAAGGAAGATGCATTTTCACACAATGGAGTATTATTTAGGTATGAAACAGGATAAATTTTAGTCCTTATCAGTAAATGAATGCAACTAGAAAGCATACTCTTAAATGAAATAAATAAGAACCACATGTGTGAACATCATATTTTCTCCTCAGTGTAAGAACCTGAAAGAGAAATGAAATCTGAAGGGTACAATAGTTACTGGGAAAAGGAAATAAACTTGTTCAAAAGGAAAGAGTTACTGAATTGAAGTAAAGGACAAGAGAGGAAGTGGTGAAAAAAGATTTAACTATCTATGTAAGCAGGATGGTGTGGACAACTGTACTGTGCATTTCTGCTGGTCTATGAAAAAGAGCAGATAATAATTTGTTTTGTCTTTTCTCAATTACTTGTTCTTTTGCTCTTCTTAATTTCTTATACATTTCTTTCTTTTTTTTCTGACTTCTGCCAATTTTACATCCATATATCTGGTAACATGAATAACTGTTTAGAAGAAAACACTATGTATTACAACAAATACTGGCAAATTTATATTACTTTGCTCAGTGAAATTCTGCATTACTTGTAATTTTTTCTCTTTAATTCTTATCTGTACTCTCTTCAATAAATAAACAAAGATTTGGCTCTTGAAAAGAATAAAATTGCTAAACCCCTAGCCAAAATCATCAAAAAAAAAAAAAAAAAAAAAAAAAAAAAAAAAAAAAAAAAAAAAAAAAAAAAAAAAAAAAAAAAAAAAAAAAAAAAAAAAAAAAAAAAAAAAAAAAAAAAAAAAAAAAAAAAAAAAAAAAAAAAAAAAAAAAAAAAAAAAAAAAAAAAAAAAAAAAAAAAAAAAAAAAAAAAAAAAAAAAAAAAAAAAAAAAA
>PVJA010037860.1:0-20089 GCA_004027025.1 Myocastor coypus
AAAAAAAAAAAAAAAAAAAAAAAAAAAAAAAAAAAAAAAAAAAAAAAAAAAAAAAAAAAAAAAAAAAAAAAAAAAAAAAAAAAAAAAAAAAAAAAAAAAAAAAAAAAAAAAAAAAAAAGAAATAACAATGTGACATTTTCAAAAACACATTCATAGTACATTGCCAATAATTGATACAATGCATATTGATGTCCTTGTAGTAGTTATATAGAGCACAGGGTGTAGACATGATATCTACAGTGTTGGTATACAAAATTTCTTCTCATTGAACTAAGAGAAAGTAGTTGTATACATAGTCTAGTATTCCATAATCACAATGGATTATTAGCAGAAAGGTAAAGTTGGAAGCTGTTGATTTAAGCCTTTTAAAGCTCAGCATACTAATCTAGCTTTATGTTTTATGCCTCATCATTAAACTTTTCTGCTGGGTGGTTAAGGGCAACTTAAAGCCAGACCTGCATAACAAAACAGTAACTTTTGTATCTCCCAAGATCAGCCAAATCCCCTCAGAATTTACTTTGAAACTATGTATAGTGCTTTGTAGAACTGTTGTCAGTGTCAGCCATCTGGATGAGTCGCAGCCATTACTTGACCAGTTTGCTCTCTGTGAAAGCCCAAGAGAATGTTTTCTCTCTAGGTGACTCTCCTTAGGTACACTATACATCGTCTATCCCTTTCCTGTGTGGTCCCATAATCTCCTTGAACAGAAAATTTGGGAAACCACTAAGTGATAGGATGTTACAGCACAGGTTCTCTTACGTCCTGAGTCCTCACTGACCTTGAAGGGCTGTGGCCAAAATGCTGGCAATCCTGTAGCCCTTCTTTTCCTCTAATTTTTGGTCTGTAAAATTACATTCTTAACTCTCCAGGAGAGAAGCTTCGTGATGCTATTACTCTATAACATAGGTACTTGAGCTTAACATCACTATCTTTCTGAATATCAAACATCTTACACTTAACTTTGAATTGGCATTTTCCATCAGTCATTGATATTCTAATAAATTCCTATACAATGTGATAAAAGTAGTTACATATTTTTGCACAGACATTTAGAAATCTAAGTATATACAAAATTATAGCCGGTCAATCCTATGGCATTTTCCCTAGTATCTTACTCTCATTTGATACTCTTTTTTGTTTTCTTATAAACCAATCATTTACTTGAGAGTATAGCAGTAACTTAAATTATATTATAAGCAGCAAAAATCTAAAAAACAAGAATAATAGGCTTTCCAAGCATAATTTTAGTGTTATCCACTGCTATCCTCAGTGTGAAAACTATTTTGGTGGTTCTTAAGACCATTATCTAATTTATCCTGTGTATATGAGTGTAGGGGTTTACTCCTGCCATGTTTCCTATCTATTCTGTTTGCAGTCACTTTGTTGTTTAATGCTTAAGGCTTGATTTCCATTTATCTGTGTTATAGCTTTATGTTTTTATTTCTTCTTTTGAGTTCTTACACTAGGGAGTCTATACAATATTTATACATGTAGGCCTGGTTTATTTCACTTATGAATATATGGTCAAGATATATCTATTTATATTTGAAGTCTGCCAGTTTGTCATTTTTAATAGCTGAGTAATATTCCATTGTATAAAAATACCACATCTTTTTCAACCATCCTTCATATGATGGGCATTTTGATTGTTTCCAAGATTTGGCTGTTACGAATTGGGCTTCCCATTCTAATAAACATAGGTGCACAGATATCACTATGGTATGATGTTTTCAATCCTTCTAGGATTCCCAGTAGGGGGATAGCTGGATTGAATGGAATTTCCAGCTCTAGTTTTTTAAGGAGCCTCCACACTGCTTTCCATACTGGTTGCACCAGTCTGCATCCCCACCAACAGTGAAGAAGTGTTCCTCTTTCCCCACAGCCTCTCCAACATTTGTTTCTGATTGATTTCTTTATGATAGCCATTCTTTTGGAGATGAGATGGTATCTAAGTGTTGTGTTAATTTGCATTTCACAAATGACTAACAATGTGAAGCATTTCTTCATGTGTTTGCATGCTTGTTGAATTTCTTTCCCTGAGAAGTGTGTGTTCATCTCAGATGCCTATTTCTGGGTTGGATATTTGAATTTTGGGACCCTAATGGTTTTTAGTTCTTTATAAATTCTAGATAGAAGGCCTTTGTCTGAATACTTATTAGTTAAATTTGTGAGTTGTCTTTACACTCTGTTGGTAATTTCTTTTGATGTGCAAAAACTTCTAAGCCAGACGAGGTCCCAGTTATTGATTCTTTCAAGTGTTAAATGTGCACTTTGATTTTTGTTCATGAATTCTTTGCCTACCCTGATGTCTTCAAGATTTCCTTCCACTTTCTCTCTCAGGAGATTTAGTGCTTCTCTTTTAATATTTAGATCTTTAATCCATTTTAACTTCAATTTAGTGCAGAGTGATAGACCTGGGTCAAATTTTAGTTTTCAGCATGTAGAGAGCCATTTTTTCGAGCATCATTTGTTAAAGAGGCTATCTTGCTTCCAATAAGCATATTTGGTCCCTTTGTCAAAAATAAGGTGACTGAATGTATTTATATTTGTTTCTATATCTTCTAATCTATTCCACTGATTCTCAGGTCTATTTTTTTTTTTCCAATACCATGCTGATCTTATCATGGTAGCTCTGATACCATGGTCAGGAAATTGTAATGCCTGCAACCTTATCTTTGTTGCCCAGGATTGTCTTTGTAGTTCTAGGTCTTTTCTAGTTCCAAATAAATTTTAGGAATGATTTCTCCAGGTCTTTGAGGTATGTTGATGGAATTTTGATAGGGATTGAATTAAATCTGTATAATAATTTAAGGAGTATGACCATTTTGACAACGTTGGTTCTTTCTATCCAGGAGTAGGGAATATCTTCCCATTTTCTGAAATCCTCTAGGATCTCTTTTTTCAGAGTATTATAGTTTTCCTTGAATAGATCTTTTACTTTTTAGGTTAATTCCTAAGTATTTCATTTTTTTCAATGCTATTATAAAAGATACCGTTTCCTAATTTTTCTCAGTGTGTTTGTTATCTGTGTAGAGGAATGCTATTGACTTTTGTGTGTTGACTTTGTATCCTGCTATGCTACTGAACGTGGGTATTAATTCTAGTAGCTTCTTGGTGGAGTTTTTTCGGTCTTCCAAGTAGATTGTCATATCATCTGCAAATAATGGTACTTTAACTTCTTCTTTATCTATTCCTATTCCTTTTATTTCTCTTTCTTGTCTAATGGCTATAGCTAATTATTCCAGAACTATATTGAATAGGAGTGGTGACAGAGGACATCCTTGTCTTGAACCAGATCTGAGAGTAAAGATTTCGCTTTTTCCGGATTCAGAATTATGTTAGCTGTTGGATTGTCATAGATGGTTTTTATAGAATTGAAGTAGAGGCCCTCTATCAAAATTTTCCAGAGGACTTTGAAAATGAATGAATGTTGGTCTTTGTTGAAAGCCTTTTTTGCATTGAGACAATCATGTGACTTTTGGCTTCGGCTCTTCAATATAGTGTATTACATTTATAGATTTGCATATATTAAACATCCTTGAATCTCTGGGAATGGTGTGTAATCTTCTGGATGATTTTCTGTATTCTATCTGCTAGGATTTTATAGAGGATTTTTGCATCTATGTTCATGTAGTTCTCTTTTTTAGTTGCATCTTTCTCTGGTTTTAGTGTCAGTATAATACCTACCTCCAAGATACCTGGTCATGGTGTATAATCCTCTTTATGATCTGCTGTATTCTATTGGTGAGGATTTTATTGAGAATTTTTGAATCTATGTTCATGAAAGAAAATGGCCTGTAGTTCTCATTTTTAGTTGCATCTCTGTCTGGTTTTGGTATCAGTGTAATACTTGTCTCTATGGGAGGATCGTTTCATTTTCAATTTCTCTGAAGAGTTTGAGGAGTATTGGGATTATGTCTTATGCAAATTTCTTGTAGAATTCAGTGGTGAATCTATCAGGACCTGGATTTTTCTTTGTCAGTATAATTTTTATTACATTTTGTATGTCATTGGCTGTTATTGGGTTATTGAGAGTTCTTTTATCTTCTTGATTCCATTTTGGTAGTTTGTACCTTTCTATGAATATGTCCATTTCATCTGTGTCTGTAATTCTGTGAGAGTACAGATTCTCAAAGTAACTATTAATGATCCTCTGAATCTCTGCTGCATCTGTAGTGATTTCACCCTTTTCATTCCTTATTGCTTGAATTTGAGTCCTTTCCTTCCTCTTTTTGATGAGGTTAGCTAGGGGCTTATCAATTATATTTAATCTTTCAAAGAACCAGCTCTTTTATTCAGTAATTCTTTGTATTGTTTTCTTTGTTCTGAATGAGTTAATTTCTGCTCTAATCTTTATAATTTCATCCTGTCTTTGGGCTTTGGGTTTCATTTCCTCTTCCTTTTCTAGTTGGTTTAGATGCTGTGAAAGAGTATTTGTTCCTGTTCTGCTTTCTTGATGTGTGAGTTCAGAACTATAAATTTCCCTGTAAGATCTGCTTTCATTGCATCCTATAAATTCAGGTATGTTGCGTTTGAATTTTCATTAAATAGTAAATATTGTTGAATTTCTTGTTTAATTTTATCTACTCCTTTGCTAATTTTTTGTCTGCTTGACCTGTCTTTTTGGGATAAAAGGGTGTTAAGGTCTCCTGTTAAGACTGTAGTATTGAATATTAGATTTTTCATGTCCATTAAGACTTATCTTATATAACTTGGTGCTCCCATATTGGGTGCATACATATTTATGAGTGTTCCCTCTTCGTCTTGAGTTTTTCCCCTAACCAGTATGTAGTGGCCTTCTTTATTTCATTTGACCAAGCTTGGTTTGATGTTCAGAGTGCCTGCAAGCAAGAATGCTATCCCTGCTTTTTTCTGAGGTGCTGGAGCCTATAGTATTGTTTTCTACCCTTTAACTTTTAACCTATGAGTTTCTTTATGAGTTAAGAGTATTTCTGTATATAGCATATGGTTGGATTTTGCTTCCTTATCCACTCTGCCAGTCTGTATCTTTTAATTGAGGAATTGAGTCCATTTACATTGATGGTTATAATTGAAATATATTGACTTATGATTGACATGAGTTTTATTTACTACTGTTTACCTCTTTTTCTCCTGTGTTTAATTGATTGCCCTATTTTCTGAGTTCTTTCTGTTCTCATTTGTTGAGTTCTGGTATTTTTGGTCTCTCTCTAAAATTTTTTTTTAATATACCTTGTAGGGTTGGCTTTGATGTCATGAAATTCTTTAGCTGTTCCTTATCATGGAAGTATTTCATTTCTCCCTCATACTTGAAGGGGAGTTTTTCTGGGTATAGCAGTGTGGGCTGGAATTTGTTTTCATGAAGGACTTGAAGCACTCTGCTCCATGCTTTTATTGACTTCATGGTGTGTGAAGAGAACTCTGCCATTATTCTGATGGATTTTCCTTAAAATGTGATCTGTTTCTTTCTTATAGCAGCTTTTAGTATATTATTATTCTTCTGATGGATTTCTGGGATCTTGACTATTGTATGTCTGGGTGTGTTTTTAGTCAGGTTGATGTTATTTGGGGTTCTGTATGCTTCAGTTACTGAATGTCCTATTGTTTTCCCATATTTGGGAAGTTTTCTGCTATTACTTCTGCCCATATTCTTTTTATATCATTTGTATTGTCTCCTTTCTTGCTGATGCCTATTAATCTCACACTGCTCATTTTTGCATCATCTTGCAGATGTTTAATTATTTTTCCCTGAATCCTGATGGTTTTTAAGAGATCATTTCTAACCTTTTCCCTAGCTGTGACTGTGTCTTCAAGATCTGAAACTCTATCCTCATTTTTGTTAATATGGTTTTGCCAGCTTGTGATTGAGATTTTTACTTGTATAACTCTTTCAAACTGTTTCATGCATGTGATCTATTTCTTTCCAATATTGTTCATTCAAGCATTCCATCATTTTTCTATTCTCCAATTTTTTATCAATGTCTTCTTTATTAAGTCTTTATAGTTATCCTTTCTTTTTCTACTTCAGAGATTATTTCTGCTCTCATTTCCTCTCTACATTTCTGTAGTTGTTCCTTTACTTCATACATTATTAATTTAGAGATGTCTTTTTTACTTGGAGGTTATTTCTGATCTTATTCCCTCTATACTTTTCTGCAGCTATTTTTTTACTTCAGACTCTAGTGATTCAAAGATTTGTTTTTTTACTTCAGTGGTTATCTCTAACCTGAGTTCCTCTATATGTTTCTGCATTTGTTTACTTCAGCTGCTACTAATTCAGAGATTTTGGCAGCTATGTTCCCACTTTCTTCTATGGTAGTGTCTCCTGTATTTGTTCCAGTTGGGCTCAGGACATGAGATTGCATTTTGCTCCTTGTCTGTATCATTCTGTCTAGCAGGGATCTCTGACCTATGGTGCAGAACTTTGGTGAAGTTATGCTGTTAGTACCTACTGAAAATTAGGTCTGGATCTACCAAGTTTGATCTTGTCCAGGCTGCATCTGGCTGCTGTGCTCAGCTTCTTCCTGCTGCAGCTCTTGGAGGAAAGCCCACCGTGTTCCTCTGGCAAGATGCTCAGCTCCTGGGTTAGCTGGTAGGGTTTGAGCCACAGCCTCTCTGCAGGGAATTTTGCTACAGGGCTCTAAAGCAGATGCTGGACGTGGGTTCTATGTGAGGTAGAAGTTCTGGTGGCACAAGGGTGTAGGCTGAGTCTTCCTGCCTATGTGCCATCAGTCATGAACTGGGATGGGAGAGGAGTTCTGGTGGTGGTGTAGGGAACAGGCCAAGAAATCCTACCTGTGCACCTGCTGATCAGTCTATAGGTCAGTTGAGGCTACTGACGGCAGGGACTGAGTTCCTCTAGAAGTGCTGGGGGAGGCGCAGGCTGAGAGCTCCTACCTGCACACTCACTGGTCGGTCTGTAGGTCAGTTGGGGCTTCTGAAAGTGGGAGCTGAGTTCTGGTGGCAGGGTGGGAGCCTGCAGGTGGAGAGGTCCTAGCTGTGCACCAGCCAGTGGGTCAGTCTGGACTGCTGGGGGTGGGGCTGAGTTCTGCTGGAAGTGCAGGGGGCTGCAGGCCAAGGGATTTGTGTCTTTAAATGTGAGTGGGGGAGTCCGGAATTTTTTATGAGATTTTTCAGTATTCTAGATATTAATTCTTCATCTGAAGAATAGCTAGCTAAAGTTTCCCCCTGCTCTGTAAGTTCACTCTTCGCTCTGTTGGTGGTTTCTTTTGCTGTGAAAAAGCTTTTTAATAGAACAAGATCTCAGTTATTGATTCGTTGATATTTCCTATGTAATAAAAGTTTTGTTCCTGAAGTTTTTGCTTACACCTATGTCTTCAAGAGTACTACCTATTATCTCTTCTAACAGGTTTAATGTTTCTGTTTGTTCTTTAGATCTTTGGTCCATTTTCACTTTACTCTAGTGCACTGTGATAGACATGGGTCTAGTTTTAGTCTTTGGCATATAGAAAGCCAGTTTCTCCACACCATTTATTCAAGAGTCTGTCTTTCGTCCAGTGAACATATTTGGCCTCTTTGTCAAAGATACGGTGGTTGAGTATGTTTGCAGTCATTTTTACATTTTCTTATCTATTCCACTGATCCTTCAGTCTGGTGTTTGTTTGTTATTTGTTTGTTTGCCAGTGCCATACTGTTTTTTATTATAGTAGCCCTCATTTCTAGAAATTTTTTCTTTCCTTTCTAATTCTTTCTTGAGTTTTATCATCTTCTTTTTCTAATTTTGTTTTATGTTTTTCTGTTTGATTTCCTTAATATCTTTGAAAGCGTTCTGAAACAGTAAGCCAAGGCCTATCTACTTTGTGACTGTGTCTCCCTGACACTCCCTTGTTGCCTGTTCATGTCATTGGTTTGAGACAGTAAGCTGACACTTAGGGACTTGGGTGTTGCTTCTTTTAATGTGAGATTAATTTTCCTTCACTTTTAGAAGGAGGCTTGACTTACATAAGTTGTCAAATTTCGCCAAACCTAGTCTTGCTTTCATGTAATGTTAGCATAACACGGTGACTTGGGCTTTGTTTCCTTTCTCACTTGCAAGTTCATCTGCTGCATCTCTTTCCGTGGTTTCTTCCTCAAATGGACTCACTGTTGCTCATTTTTCTAGGGCTTGGGGGACTGACCTGGAAGGGAGTCCTGGCAGACTCAGCCTCTGTGGCCTGTACTGTGCATGTGGCATTCAACCACTATGAGAACAGATACAATCCTACCAGCTCAGCTGCCGTCTTCTGCTCAGACCACTTAGCATTCACTGCATTCCCATAGGCAGGTCTGAGGCCCGCCTCCTTTCTCTCAGCTGGTAGATGCTTATTATTTTCCTTACCTCTGCTCTACACAGATGCTAATTCTAGGTAGATCTGTGGCTGTAGGTGGATTGTCTGCCCCAACTTGTTGGTAGAGTTCATGGAGTCATTGTCACCAAGTTTAACAGTTAATGTAGTCCATGGCTTTTGGGTTGGACTGCCTACTCATGCTATCCTTTTTTTTTTTTTTGTATTGGGAATTGAACTTGGACCTTGTCCCTGCCAGTCAGACATAGTACTGCTGAGCTATGTCCCCAGCTCCTATCTGTTTTTATGCAGGGATTTGATTTTTATTACCATTCTATGCTCCTGCAGTGTTCTCAAGGGACTTCAAACAGTAAATAAACCAGCCCAACCCTTTCTTTTTTTATCAACTCTCTGTTAAAATGATAAAACTGCCATGCATGTACCAATATGATGAAATTTTACTTTTATAAGAGTGTAACAAAATGTTTGCTCTCTGCTAACCCAAACTTCTGAGTCGCTTTTCTTGGAGTCCTGTTAAAACTGGCTTCACAGATTGGAGTCATACATTGTTTCTAGTTCAAGACTCAAAAAAAGTGATTGAGATCTTTGTAAATCATTGCATTGAAATATGTGGTTCTAACTAGTGCATCAGTATTAAAACTGAAGTTCAGTTTCTGACTTCATGCTCAAGTGTTAATGAGCAGACAGATTTACTGATTTAATAAAAACAGCTCCACACATTGATGGCTGAACAGACCATAGACCAAAGATTTAGATGTAATACCTCAATGTTTCCTAGTGCTATGTAGCTTTCCATGTGCCTTAATTCATGACTGCTTTATCTATTTCATCAAAACAATATTCATCCTAGTTCTGGGTAATTCACACGTTTTTTCCAGAACTTTTGTTTATTTTTATGGCCAGCTCAGCCTGCCCTGAGGGCAGGGCTGGCCCAGCATGTGGTGCCAGGGATCGAGCCACGGTCCCTGCAGCCGCCTAAGCTTTTCTAAGCAGGCGCTTTAGACCACTAAGCCATCCTGCTGGGCTCACACGTTTTTTTAAAGATAATTTAAGGCTCCTTTACCAGGCCATCATCAAGAATAGTTTCCTAAGATTGTAATAGATTAAGCCTCTGATATTTGTATTGTTGAAGGAATAATATCCTTCAATAAAGTAAGATTTATTTTCACTTGGGCTTCCAAATGTAAGATAGAACCATATATTCCAAATATAAGACCAAAATACAAATGTCTTTAAAAAATAATTACAAGGCCATTACTGATGTGTAGGTGGGTAGACATATTAGTATATTGAAAAGTAACATAGTACAATGTTAAGGGTAGAATCTAGATAATGGGTATACAGGTGTTCACGGCAAAATTTCTTAAACCTTACTATGTTTGAAAATGCTATTATACATAGCATTGTGCACTTTAAATCTCTATGAAAGGAAAATGAAAATCACCTTAGATTACACTCTAGAAGTTTCTTTAAAATCAAACAAACTTTGAAACCTTAGAAGAATTATATTTTGAAACTTTCTTCATGTGTAGCTAAGCATATTTTAATAACTTTCATGAAATGAGAGTTTCTCAAAAAACAGGTTGTATCTGTTCTTCTTTACGGAAGCTCTCTATCCAAAATAGTATCAGGAAGAAGGTTTCCTTGATACAGGCTTAAAATAAAAGCCAAATTAAAAAACAAAAGTCTGGCTGGCTGAGCTCAGTGCCAGCTGATTCTGGCATAGACAGCATTTCCTCCCCACACAACCTTGCACTCCGCAGGTCTTCGGGTGTCATCTGGCAAGGGAGGGACGCACTGGCTTAGGAGCATGGGCTACAGAAAGATTTTAAAAGAATAGGAGAACAAAAAGTGGTGGATTCCGCATGAGGCCGCCTTATGGGTCAATAAGAGGTTCCTCCGAGATCCCTTCAGTGGCTTACAGAAGCAAATGAAGAAATCTTTGAGTTAGTTTATTGTTTACAGATGGGAAGAGCAGAGCCCAAGATGGGAACTCCTACTCCAGTGATTTATCGGAGGTCTGTTCTGAGAAGCGGGTGAGGGAAGCAAGATAGGAGAGGCGTGGATGCCAGCCAAGAACAAGGTCTCAGCAGAAGCTTAGCTCTGTTGGAGCCCGCCCAGACGTTCTAGAGGGTGAACCACATTCCAGAATCGGTCCTACCTGACGGCAGGGAAGCTGACCTTCTTCTGTTCGCCACACATGAGCCAGTCTTCTCGAAGCATGGGGGTCGCGTTAGCATCCTAATAAAGAGCCGTCTCAGTTCCACGTGGAGAAAGGAAATCTGTGCCTCATTAAAATCCAAGCCAGAGGGCTGAGTGTATGGGCTGTAAAAGGGATCTGGGCAGAGCACCAGCAGACGTGAGCTGCTACCGTGTGTCTGTCTGGTGAATGGATGGCCAGAGTTGCTGCGATTTAAATACAAGTGCAGGGGCCCGGCAGGATGGCTCAGTGGTCTAAAGTGCCTGCTTGGGAAAGCGTAGGCACCTGCAGGGACCGCGGTTTGATCCCCGGCACCACATGCTGCGCCAGCCCTGCCCTTAGGGCAGGCTGAGCTGGCCATAAAAATAAATAAATAAACAAACAAAAGCTCTGAAACAAGAAAAAAAAATAAGTTTTTTTAAAAAAGAAAAATAAATAAATACAAGTGCACACGTATCTCCATCTCCGCGTGACAGGCCGTGAGACCAGACCTATGACCCAGGGTTATCTTACCCTAGCATTAGGCATGTCAGTTAATCAAAATGCGCCTGAGATAAAGGCCAAAAATGGATTACTTCTCTTTGGGGAACTATATTTGCTTTACATAACGTCGATATACCTGAGATCTATACCGTGTTTAAGTTCTGCGGGTTTTTTGTTTGTTTTGTTTGTTTGCTGTATTTTTTAGAAAATGGTCTAAAGAGTTTTCAGGGCCTCACTACCAGGTCAGAGTCACAGTGATCCGCCTGTTTATTGTCTTGGAGGAACTGGGATTACAGGCACACACCACCTTGCTCAGTCTCAATTGCCTTCTTAGTGCGCCCCTGGGGCAGCGCCCGCATAGCAGGCTGGTGGATCCAATCCCTGGCCCCTGGGCCTGTTTGCAGGACCTTGAATCCACTGAGCTATGTGGCCAACCCTCCTTCTGCGTTTATTATTAGAAAGGAATTTACAAACACTTTAAAATGTCACAGAGGTAGCAGAGTTATAAAACAAGACAAATCTCTTTTTTCTGGTTATAATTCAGAGTTTGTATCCACAAGTTAGCTCACAGGGAATTCAACCCCGTTTCTACCTTTCCTGGAGAAACCAAATCTTCTCACCTTCCAGGTCCTTGGTTCCGTGAGGCACAACTGACATTTACCACAATCTTATTACTGTTTTACTTCTAATGTCCTTGGGATGCCAGGGAGCCATTAAAGGTCCTCCAACAGAGGCAAATTGCCTCGGGTGAAAGGCACATTTGGAAATGATGAATCCAGTCACTCTGCGGCTGAAGAAATGAGAGACACGGAGACAAACTAGAAGACTGGAGCAGTAGCTCGAGCTTGAGGTGAGGTGGTCGGGCCTTCCTTGCCTCTCCTCCTCCCAGACAAGATGACGTGGGCTTGCAGAACTCTTGCAGCACACCTTCCAATTGTGCGTTCAGTGTTTATTTTATCTTTGCACAAGGACAGCAGTCATTCTGACCTCACTCATCATTTCATACCCAGAGTGCATATGGGATCCTGCACATCTTTGCTAAATAGATGAAGGATTTGGGTAAAACAGAACAATACAATTGAAACCAGGAAATGTTGCTTGAAAATAATTGACAGATCTTGGTATCTGAAAAATGGGCTGAGCCATGGGCAGCTTTAAAAGATTGAATCAAATTGGATAAGAAGTCAGAAGAGCAAGTCTTCTGTTGCTGCAAAATAAATGGCCATCCCTCGTTAAAACAACATGTGCTTTCTGTGGGTCAGGCATCCAGGCACAGCCAAGCTCCATCTGCTAATGAGTGTCTCCGCAGACTGCAAGGAACAGGCAGCTTGGCTGAGGCTGTCCCCTGGAGCTGGGGACTCCAGACAGACAGGCAGACAGGCAGACAGACAGACATGTAGTACATGGTCTCCAAGTCTGACTACACAGTGATCCTCCTGATTTCAGCCTCCCAAGTGCTAGGATTACAGGCACAGTCTCAGTCACTTTCTCAGTGCACCCTGGGGGTAGGGGCTGGCAAAGCATGCTGGGGATTGAACCCTGGTCGCTGCACCAGCCTAAGCATGCACTTTAGGCCACTGAGCTATCTGGCTGGCCCTCCATTGACATTTTGGCAGAACTTCTTTGCAATTATAGGACTAAAGCCCACAGCTCCTAGAGGGCTGCCATCTCCCCACACAGTTCCCCACATGATCATTTGCTTCTTGAAGATCAAAGGAAGGGTATCTTTCTTACTTCAAGTCATTCTTTAGTGAAGGCCTGTCACCAGATTCAAAAGCCTTCTATAAGTAGGTCAGACCCACCCAGGTGAGTCTCCTTTTGATTAACTCAAAGTCATCTGCTGAGGGATCTTAATTATATCTGCTAAATTCCTTTGCCTTTGCTGTGTTTTGTTGGTTAGAGGCCAGCCACAGGTCCTGCTCATACTTGTAGACACCAGTGGGCAATCCAGGGGGTTACTTTAGGATTCTGTACCTCAGTAAGTCAGTTAGCTTTTGTAGATGTATTAGCGAAGATAATAATGTAAGTGCAGGTGAAAAGCCAGAGTTGGACTTATAGCTTTGATAGTTGTTGCTAGGAAAACAGTTGCTTTACCCTGAGAGGAATGCAAAAGGCAAAAGACACCTATGGAAGATATTTAATATTAGGAACGTCAAAGGACTTGGAAAAGTAGAGAAAGATCAGCAGAAAGAAAGAAACTAATAATGTGCATTAGGTAAGCAGGGAGTAATTTCATGCGCAGAGTCATGAGCAGATGTAGTAGCAATCAAGGAGGGTGGGCAAGGCCCACTCTCATTGGGCTAGGCAGTAGCTTCAGGAATGCTCTTGGGTGGAGTGGTGATGTCATGGTAGAAGATGTTGGGAATGAGCAGAGCCGGGATGCTACGGTAGTGGTGAGAGGCCTCAAGAGCCCAGATAATCAGGGGTAGGGCCAGCCTAGTGCCTTACTACTTCTCCAACATACTATACTTTCCTCTGCCATTGTCACCTTGGTTTTACCTACACAGGTGTGACATCTTGAAGTCTCCCATTCTGGGAAATGGATTCCCAAAGTGTGCACTGGGGCAGTCTTAGGGCACGTCAAGGCATGGTGAAATACATGAGCAGTCTCTCAGCTTGGTGGAAATCTGAGGGAGGGACCCTTTTCACTCTCTGAGTCGCTACAAATAGCTGTGAGTATTCAATTTTCTAATGATTACTACAGATCTTGATTTCTATCTGGCCAAATCTCATATCTGTGAAGCCAAGAGCCCAGCTGCCCTGTTTTGCAAAGATCAAGTGAAATTCTGAGGAAAAAAAAAAAAAAAAAAAAAGCAAGAAGGACTAAGCAGTTGTTGGGTCCAAGGTATTGCCATGTAGCAGCTAAATTTAATTCTAATGTGACAAATCCATAAAGTTAGATTGTTTCTTTTTATTCTACCTTTCTCGTCCAAAATACCAACTTGAATTTGTTTTATTATAAGAGCTAAGTAGCTAACAAAAGCAGCACAAAGAGTAGGAGGCATCTAATTCTATCAATATGGCAACAAAACAGTTCCCCTTCCTTGTCTCCTACTTTCATTATTAGATTAAAAAATTATTTCCCATCACAGAACAATTAACCACATAAATTCACCATCTTTTTTCTTTATAATTAATATCATGTTAAATATTCCTGGATATAAATACTGTGATGAAGAAATAAGATTAAAACCTATGGCTGTAATAAGAGTTTATAATCATCTCTGGAGTCAGCAGTGTGTTCATCTGACACCTTAAAAAGACTTTTCCCTCATTCTAAACCAGTTAGGAAAGTGCCATACACATTGTTGAAAAGTATATTTCATGGCTCACCATGTTTTTCTGTCTTTAACTTTTCAATATATGTAATTTGATTAAAATTCTGGCTGGTCAGGATAAGGGGAAGAGATGGAAATTGCTCTTCATGGAATCTCCACTGGGCCTGGGATTATAACTGAGACAGAAATGAGCATCTTTCTCTACAGAAAGTTAGAGCACAGCTTTGTTCCACTTTACACAGGAGATCATCTGCTACTGTAACCTAGACACCTCAGCCCACTCCACATTCAAAGTGTGCCTTTTATAAACAGACATGCCAAGTTTCGAATGCCCTTTTTGAGTGTTTGCATATAATTTGAAGCTTGCAACACCAAAGTAAAATACAGTTTCCATTGTATCATATTACCAACCCTCCCGCGCAGCGCCTCTCTTCCCTGACATTGCCTGAATAGACGGAGCTGAGGTTGACTTTGTTCAAAAGAGGAATGCTTCTTGGCTCAACTGAAATGATTGCTAGGTATACCCTGCCAACTTCATTTTCCCCTGCAGAAATGTACATTTTTCCCTATTATAAAATGTACTCATAATAGAAATGAGACAGTTCCCTGGAGTGTGGTTATCCAAACGTAATCTCAGCCCGATCTGATTAGAGGCAAGTGGCTCATGCCTCAAAATGCTCCAGGGTATGATTATTTTATGATAACCGTACTCTGTATCATGTCTTATTGATTAACTAATAAAGCATCAGCATTGCTATTTAGAAGAAAAGCTGAAAAGTCAAGCGGGACCACTGGTTCTTAAGGGGACGTGATTCTTTCAGAAAACCCAAGCCATGTCTTTGTTTACAGTTTTGGTGGAGCGTGAGAGTCATCATGTACTTACATTTAATCTCTTTGGTTATTAATTTGTTAAATCTGATGCAGTAAGTTATATTAAAATGTATCCTAAACGTTTTAATTTGACGTTGCCTCTTTCTGTCTGCTGGTGTTCCTCTGAAGCATGCTGTACTTTATTCTTGTCATGCAGATAACTTAATCATACAAGTCAAGCAAATTTTAAGGTAAAACCTGAAAATTATATGAGCCAGCCTACTGCTAGAAGCCATAAGCTGCTTGCCTCAGCTAGCATCCAAGTGAGATAGTATGTGACTAATGGGATAGGGTCTGCAGCTAGCAGAGCCAGACTCTTGCTAGGAGGGTGCTCCCTGGAACAATACCCAGGCACACACCATGTCCTTGCCATTCCTAGAGGTTATGAGAGTGCGTCTACAGAAAGAGGCGGAGGGAGGGAATTGAAGCAATTACCTTAGGTGGTTCAACTTAACAACCTATTTTGTCACAGTTACTTTATGTTTTCATTGTAAATAGAAGTTTATTGCCCACGTGACTAAGCCATTGCTTTAGTATTCCATTTCCTCTTGCCATGGGGGCAGCCACTGTATCCAAAATGAAAAATGTGGTGTGAGGAATCATATGCCAGATCTTGGCCGGATCTTTTTTTAAAAAAAAATTAAATTCACCTCTCTAAGTAGAATTTAGTCAGCTCTACTGTGATTGATCAAGAATTACCAGAAGCTGGAGTTAGGAGAACTATTTCCACCTGAATCCATTTCTGGGTTATACAGGGTTGGCATGTCTGAACAGAATAACACTTTGAGAAGATATACTTAGGGTTAGCTTAATTTATACATGTGTGCTGTATGTCTTCCACCATTCACAGAGCCAGCAATATTTTTATCTTCAAAATCCAAACATGCTAGAATGAATTTCTGCTAATTTCCCAAAGAACATCTCTCCAGAGCTTCCATCTTTAAGACCCAAGATGAGTGTTTACTCCACTGTTTGGAGCCACAGGAAGCCAGAAAATTGATCAAGTGTGTGTAGGTGGGACTGGACCTTAGCACCTAAAGCAAGCAAGCCACCCCAGTCCTGAGGAAAAACATCCTGTCTATCTAGTTCAGGCCAGCTAATAGTCACTAGGCAACCTTGTGTCATGTGGTACAAACTTTGCAAAGTATAAAGGATCATTTTGTCGTGCATGGAGTTAGTCTTGCCCATCAGCAGGCTAGCGGCTACCTAGCCCAGCTTTTTGTCTTCTTGTCTATCTTTCTCATTCCTGTCGCTATGTCTCCGCAAGCAGAACTGTTCGCAGTAAGATCAGCGGATCCCTACACCCCAGAATCCATCTCAACTCTACTCAGAAGGCCCTTAAAACTTAACGTGATTTTTCCTCTTAACCCAATGATGCTTCTTCTCCATTTAAAATCAGGCTTTTCCTGCCCATCTCTCTCCTCTCATGGCAATATTTTGTTTTTCGTCAGGATTCTTGTTTGTGTTGTCTATGTTTTCTGGAAGGCACACTATCTTTCAGTGATCTGGGCAGACAGATAAAGACTCTCTGCTCTTCTAGGTTCTTGCAATAAGAGAATGGAAATCCCAAAGACTAACGACAACATTTGCTCTGAGAAGGGTTGGCTGTGAGCTGCTTCTTCTACTTTTCCCCTGACCACTCTGGTCCTGACCTTCTCAGTGAGTAATCCCCTGGGATTGCCATACTTTTCTATGTAGACGGATGATAGTTGACATTCTCATGTTTATCTCTTCTACTTCTACTTGCTTGAGGTTTGGGGTGGGGTTTTTTGTTTTGTTTCATGTTGTTTTTTTAAGTAAAAGTAAAAGTAAGACATGGCAAAACATGCAAGATATTGTATGTCCTCCTACTTCTCATTTCTGTGGCTCCGGCTGTGTGTATTATTTGTGTGACACAGTAACTCACCATTTCAGATCAGCCTTGTCTAAGTTAGACTGAAGTAACCATCAACCATAAAAATTGTAGTGCATTAAAATAACAGGTTTATGTTTTAGTCACACTAGTGGCCCATCAAAGGCAGAAGAAGGGACCTGCCATCAATACCTTTTCCTTAGGAACCAGGCTATTGGAATCATTGCTATACATCACAGCAGTGGCAAAGAGAGCTCTCTGCTTCCACTGCACTATGCATCCAACAAGGGTCACAGACAAGACAGACAGACAGACAGACACACAGGGCAGGACTAGAGTGAGGAAGAACCAAAGCTACTTGGTGAGCAGTGCTACGTTTGTGTCTGGTGGTCTCCTCAAAGCTTCATATAGTCATGGGGTGGCTTCTGGAGTTTGATTATTGTGGATGTGGGTGCTGCACTTGCCCTGGGGTAAGAAATTTGCATTACAGTGTGAGGAGGGGAGAGAAGCTAGCTAGCTGCCTGAGCTGCTGCCACTCCCTTTACTCTCTGCTTTTTATCACCTCCATGAAAAGTTGCCCCCTTCCTTGTGCCACTCTGCCTTGAAGCCAGCTGAGTATGGACTGAAACCTTCACAAACAGTGAGCTAAATAAACCTTTCCTTCCTTTATTTTGGGTGTCAGATAATTTGTCCCAGCCAGAGAGAAGAATAATTGAGACAAGCAGCATGAATCCTGACTATATTCTCTCAACGGCAGCAAGAGACACTGTTCCCCAACTTATGAAGAAGCCCATTAGCTTCTTCTGCCATTTTGCATAACAAGTCTTCACTGCATCTCAAAAACTCAAACTAGAGCATTCATCAATTTTTTTTTTTTTTTTTTTTTTGGTGAGACCAGGATTCAAACTCACAACCTTGCACTTGCCAGGCAGGCACTCATGCCATGGAGCTCTCTTCCCAGCCCCACATTCATCAAATTTTACAGAACAGATTTTCCAGTTTCTATTGCTACATTAGAACAGTCTATTGAAATTCCTGGGTTAAAACAACATTATTATCACATGGTCACCAGGGATCACAAGTCTGGGAAGGGATCAGCTGGTCTTCTGCTCAGGGTCTCTTCCGGCTGAAATCAAGCTGTCATCCAGGGATGTTATTGTGTCTTGAGACTAGACTTCCTCTCCCAACCTCAGTGGATGTTGGCAGAATTCAGTCCCTTGTGGTTGTTGAACTGAAGTTCCCCACTTCTTGTTACTTTGGATGGGTACCAGTCTCAGTTCCCAGAAACTGCCACAGGTTGTTGGCACATGTCCGCCTTTGCAAGTAACTCACAACACAGTTGCTTGCTTCTCCAACATCAACAAGAAAAATCTCACTTCAACTGTCTGCCTCTTGTAAAGGCTTCCCTGATTAGGTCAGGACCACCAAGAATAACTTATCTTTTGATTAACTAGAACTCACTTAATTAGATTTCTTTATTACATCTATGAACTCTTTGTACAATATGACCTGTTTACAGAAATAATACTCCATTATATTCACAGGTTCCTGTCACATTGAAAAGGCGGGAATTGTAAACATTGAGGGGAAAGGATCTCAGAGGTCATCACAAGACTTGACCAACACAGAAATAGAATGGCCACATCTGCAGTGAGAAGCCAATCTTTAATCCTCCAAGCATAACAGAGGGTGCCACATACATATCCCTCACTTTTGTACTGCAATTTTTTTATTTTAGCATAATAGTATCCATTTATGCATTTTATATCTTTCCCTGGGGGATATAGGAAGTAACCTTTGTGTTTACCCATTTGATATGAGAAAAGCCAAAGTGCATACATGTGTGTAAAAGTGTCAAACCGGGATTTACACCCGCATTATCCCTCATAGAACAGTTTTTGCAGGCATTTACCTGAGCACCATAGAGGGTCCCAGAGATCCACACCATTTCAGGATTTGTTAAAAAAAAGGTTTCCTTTTTATTCTTTCTAGTAGAAGTATCGCAGCTCAATGTAGTTGCACATGAAAAATCAGACTTGCAAGTTTCTGAGGAGGTCAAAAGTGAATCATCAGATTACTCATGCATGGATGATAATCCATTATGATAAAATATATGTTTTCATAACAGAAGAGTAGTGTGCATGGATGATGAGAATGATTTTGATATTGGCCATGTGAGCCCAAGTTCCTAGGACAGTGAAATGGAGCAAGAATCAACTGGCACACCAGGAGTGCAGACCTCCTCGACCCAGATGCTGACAAAAATGGCATTGTGCATGTGCATTTGAGTAGCTGAAATGTTGCCAAATGGCCATGCAACCACATGAAATGACCCAACACTAGAACCAGGTCCAAAACAGTTAAGGACTTAGCAGAGGGGAAAGGTGTTACACAAAATGCCAGCACAGCCATACGGTCTTGAACATTGTAATAGAAGAAATACTACAAGATGCTAAGAAATGTACCAAGGCTGAAAGGCAAGTAAAACATTTAGAATGCACCAATATTCATGTTCAAAAATGTATTTATTATGACCCCTCAGTGGCTAAGCTGAAAGTATTCATAGCTCTCCTGTACTTAGCATGTTTCACAAGGCTGTAAAAAACTTATGGAGAAGTGTGGATCAAAATATATAAGGATTTATGCCCTTGTAGATGTGAAGATTTATTATGCTTTTAATTTAGACATTTATCCTGGAACTCAGCCATTGAGTCCTTATTCACCTAGTAATCAATTGATGCTGTGAATAGGCTTGTTGATGCCATCTCCCAAGCTAATCGGAATGGGACATCTGACAATTGGTTTATCGGTTTCCAATGGATGTCACATTTGCTAGCAGAGCACTAGTGGATCAGAAACTGTACAGAGGAGTGAAGCAGAAATTCCAAATGAAATGATGAAATTTTGAAACAGAATTGTATAGTATAATCTTTGGATTTCAGAAAGATTTACATTGACCTCATGTATTAGTTACTTTTTGCTCGTTGCTGGGACAAATACCCAACACTCAAAATGAAAGAAGGAAAGGTTTATTTAGCTCACAGTTTGTGGAGGTTTCAGTCCATATTCGGCTGGCCCAAGGCTGAGTGGAACAGAGCAGAGAGCATCCAGTTCATGGCGG
>PVJA010037861.1:0-20121 GCA_004027025.1 Myocastor coypus
GGGGAAGGGAGGGGAGGAAATCTCTGCTCTGACACCAACTACTTGTGGAGACTGGTTACTGACTAACAAGTATTGATGCTTGTGTGGCAAAAATGAAATTACTTCAGCCTTGCCTCATCCCTCTTGAAAGATGCTATTCTTGGGGAAAAGGTATCTTTTTTTCTTGCATAGGACACCAGATAGCATAGGACTCCCAGATAGCAACTGGTGGTCAACATAAATCAAATGTCGAAGGACTCTGCATCACTTTGTGGTGGCCGGAGTATCTTACGGAGGAAAATCATCCTTGAAAAGCAAACCACAAAGTGCAAGCTCCTGCGTAACAGCTGTCAAACGCTGCCAGACAAGAGCTGTGTGTAAATATAATTGTTTGTTCCATAAAACACAAAGATCCCTGTTACGCACACCAGCAATCCCGTCTTCCACTCTGCACTTTTGGAAGCTGAATGCTGCTTTCTCGTCTTCCCATTCCTGCGGTCCCGGCAGCACCCAGCCGAGTCTGCCTCACTCCTTCCATAAACCATTGCTTCTCAACAGCTCCCTCTGGCCCATCTACTTCCCAGCCAGCCCATACACCCTTGCCAGACACCACATCCGCACGACAACCCTCCTCGACACCTTAGTCCCACAGTGAACAAGCCAGTATGAGCGTGAACAACAGTGGGTGTGGGCTGAGTTCAGGAGAGGTGGCCAGGGCAGGTTTCTTACTGGCAGTGAGCCTGGGGCTGGTTAAGCTGAGACCTGAAGGTAGCAGGGATGGAGGAGCCCAGGAGAGAGGGGACCACAGCCCAGGCCTGAGCAGGAAGAAAGAGGATTTTCAGAAGGCTCAGTCACAGTTCCTTCAGGGAGCCAAACCTCCCTGCAACCCCTTTCCACAAGAGCAGCCCTGCTCTGTCACCCCTGAGACCACCTACTCTGTGCTTTCCTCTGTCTACCTCCAAGACCTAAGGGCCTCTCTGACAAAGGACACATGGCAGGGACAACAGTCCCACCTCTATTGCCCATGTCCTTCCTGGTCCACTGCTGTCCCTCTACTGCCCTAAGCCACGAAGCCTCCACCTTCTCTTCCAGGCTCTGGCATGTGGAGGAGCAGTTATTGTTTCCCTACGTGTCACAGACATACAGCAGACGGGGCTAACTTCCTCAGGGGAAAGTATTACCGCCAAGTGACCAAACCAACATGGAAAAATGCTGACTCTTCTTTTTTTCAATTGGCCACCTCAGTCACCTACAAAGGATTTTTTGGGGGGAGGGGGTCAAGTGTCTGCTGAGCATCTCATGGACAAAGCCCTTGCTGGAGCTCTGACAGACAAAAATCAAGCTAACGGAGGAGGTGGAAAGCCTCGGCTTCTGCGCTGTGTAAGCAAAGGTCTCAGGACTGGAGCTGCTAAGAGAAGCCCCTTCAGAAAGTTGGAACTGGACAGTGACCAGCATGAGGAGGCCATGGACGCCAGGCACACGCTGCAGGACAAAACCCGCACCAGCCGCACAGGGAAGCGCTGTGCGCGCTAGCTCCCTTGCCTTGCAGTGGCCCAGCCATGAGCGCCTGTGCTCCGAACACGAGCTCCCTCCTTGTTTCTGGGCCTCATCCCTATGTGTACCTCAAGACAGCGCCAGAGGATCCAGTTCAATGGAAGCCAGGTGGGGCTGAGCTCTACCCCAAGGCCCCTGGTGTCCTCCCCATCTCAGAAGGGGCCAGGACCTCGGCGAAGGCCCACGCGGCCTCCCGTGGCTCCTGCCCGGTCTGCTCTGCCCTCGTCATCCACAGCGCTACCACCTGTGCCTGTGCGCCCAAGCCCAGCCCCGGGGCCACCCTGGCCCCGCTCAAGCTCGGGGCCTCCTGCATCACCTCTGCGCTTCGTTCAGCAGCCATGTTGTCCACTCCGTCTCTCCCTTCACTGCTTTATCAAGAGAGGCCTTGGATGGGGCCTTCTCTGCCCATCCTGTGAAGCGCTCCTATGGCTCTGATGCCACCTGTGCCCTCTGCCCTGCATTTCCTCTGCCACACTCTTCTTAGCCTCATGTACAGTGTCATGGCACATCTCTGTCACATCCTCCCCCTGGAATGTACGGGGCCACGACAGACGGATGTCACCTCTACACTGGCGGCTGTCCTTCCCTGGGCTACTCAGCAGAGTAACCAGAGCCCTGTCCCGTTCTGTGCAGTGACCAAGCCCCTCCCTCCTCACGGAGCCTCCGCGCTGCAGGAGGGTCAGCCACAGACGTGCTTGTGCAGGGGCCCGGCAGCCGCCGTGACCGTGCGCTGCACACCACGGAGGTTCCCTTTCCAAGTCCGCGATCACAACTGCTTTCTGCAAGTGGACAGAAGCCAAAATAGGTACGTCGGGGCGAAGCCAAAGGGGAGCAGAGACAGGGCCAGACGGTGCTGGGCTGTCGTACGGGGCAAGGCTGAGTGCCACACTGCCTCATCATCCACAGAAATGACGGATGCCCGTGCGCTGCCCCAGCCCTGGAAATACAGCTGACAAACCCAACTCCACGCTCCAGGAACTCACAATCCTTAGGCTGGAAAAAGAATGACTTAAGAATAGTGATTTGATCAGTAAAGTCCCCGCTTGTGAGGGTCCTAGTGGTGCTGACAGTCATCAAAAAAAACACACACACCAACGCACAGCAAGCAGGTGAGGAAAGGCTTCTGGTCAGCAGCACGGCTCTATGACACCACGTCTTACTTTTTTTGTTGTATTTTTGTGTCTTCTTTTCCTGGTGATGCTGGGGGTTGAGCCCAAGCCTGGCACATGCTGCACAAGCACCCCGCCCCTGGGCCACCGCGTGAGCTCTTTTCTCATGAGTTTTCCTTTGAGACCTTCGTGCTACGTTGCCCGCGCTGGTCTCCAACTTGCAACCCTCCTGCCCCAGCACCTGGAGTAGCTGGAATTACAGGCAAGCATCCACCACCAACTGGAATTTTAATTCAAGCGACTCAAGTTTTATCTAAGTACGGTGCTCCCTGCCCAGCTCCGCTAAAAGTGAAAGCAAGAGATGCCACAAAATTAGGGACCAAAGACTCAAAGTTAACCAATGCCTGACCAGCTGTCCCGCGCACACTTGGCCACGGCCCACACCAGCCTCTCAGTGGGTGTCGGGTACCCCAACAGCAACATGACTGCACACAGAAACAGTGTGAGCGGCTGAAAGATTCAGCGGACGTGAGAAGTCAGTGTCAGAAGAGCCGCTTGCTCACAGGCAAAACCATGAAGTCATCGGAACCTGTCAAGGTTGCCACAAATGACGACAGAAGGGGCAAAGCACTGAGAACTCGCTGAGTATCGCAGGATCCAACAGAGCCTGTGAAAGGCCCAACCAAGCTCTGAAGCAGCTTTTTCAGTACGACCCCCTTTGTGACTGCGGTGAGGCTGTCCCATGTCACGCCAGGACGTCATACCATTTGCTTGAAAAAGACAAACTCCTCCAATCCTCCAAATAGTTTAACACTTGCCTTATTTTTCTACTGATGACATTCCATGTATGACTGGGTGCCAAAGTTGGTGGCAAGATCACATGCCTCAGTTCTCATCATTTGAGCTTTTACTTGCCAAGAACAAACCCTGGTTAGCCCTGTGGACTAAGAAATCTGGCTGCCAACATGAACGGGTTCTCTGAGAGAGCTCCCTCCCGGTGTCTGACCAGACCATCTGCTCTATGCCCCCTCTCCTGCCCTCTGTGTGTGGGGCTGAGCCTTGATCTCCAGAAGACACCAAGCAGGAGACACTGAGCGGAAGCCGATTCCTGGGTCTCAAGGGTCTGTTCTGCGTCTCTCTGGAGCCACCCAGCCTTATCACCGCAGGGTACCCGGATCTCTATCAAGAGCCCCAACTGCAAATCCCATCAATGTAGGAATGCAGGGATTTGCCTTCCAACTTGAGAACCTTTGGGGACACTCTCAAACTACAGCACTGTGGTACCCAGGTTTAGCACAAAATCTGAGAGAAAGACATAACCAACTACTTATAGTCTCTAAAGTCAATACCTTCAATATGGAGGCCAAAAATCTCTGCTCCCAAAGCAAAGCCCCTCTGCAGACACGGTTACTAGTTAATTATTTTGTTGTGGGCCACACGTGCAAATCAACTTCGAAGCCCAAAACGTTACTGAGAAGCTATTATCTCCCTCCTTTCAGACATTTTCAGTGGGCCTGGCAACACATGGATGGACAGGGAAAAGAAAGGGGGCGGAGAGGCACTGCTGATGGAACCTTCCAGAAGAACTCGACTACGCTCATACCCTTTGTGCCCTGCCTTTCATCACCCATTTCTGAGATGAACAAAGGCTCCTTGAGCGGAATGAGTAACCCAGGCCAGCGAGCGCACTGCTAAACCGAACCCGTGGAAACCAAGGTTCCTCCGAGGTGAAGGGTTCTACTGAGCCCTCACGGATGCTACCTGGTGGAAGGTCCAAGTCTGGAGATGCTGCTCCCAGCTCCCAGCATCTGGGCTGCAGAGCAGTTGGGAACGCCCCTGGGCCAGAGCTCAGGGCATTTTTTTCAATTATGGAAATTGGGCAAAGGAAGACAGACATTGTTTACACAGGATTTACATCAGCGATAGAGGGCAGGGGTGGGGGGGGTAAAGTAGGGAAACCTGAGCACAGCAGACGGCAGGAGGCAAGGCCACTCTGGCTGTGCAAAAGGTCCATATACGAAAGGTGCAGGCCCTAGCGGGCCACGCTGGGGTTAAGGCAAGGGTGGACACGCTGGAGATCTCAACCATCTTTCATTGGGTGACCACAGGATTGTTAACAGATGGCCTTGTCTATCCCTGCCCTGGCCACCTCCCAGCCCCTGTCCTTAAATTGAGGGCATCACAGAGTTTTTAAGACTTCAAGAATGAAAATGCTGCCATGGACTCACAGGGGCAGGTCCTCTCCCTTGGCAACGCCAGGTGCACTGCAGGGCACCCAGGAAGTGATGGGTAGGTAGGGAAGGAGTGCTCAGCACCCCGGGGAGAACAGAGTGAGGGCCCCGTCAGGCTGCCCTGGAGAAACGAACAGAAAACCCTGACTGAAGCCGCTTCTGCCTCTGCAGTTAGACTCCAGTGATTAGGAGGACAAAGGCACAGGAAGAGACAGGGGTCAGACTCAGCGAAGTGCCAGTCAGCGCCCTTAGCATGAACACCTCTCAGAGGAAGGGCCGAGGACACACGGCACCGAGGAAGCCAGAGCATGAAAGGGCAGGAGACGGGGCGGCCGCAGAAAAGAAAACTCGAATTCAGTGTACAAAAATACATTTACACATGGCTTTCCTCTCACCCTATTACTGCACTAGATACTCATGCATTCCCTTATTTAATCAGTAACTTTAGGCTGCCTTTCTATAAGCCCTACCCCATCCCAGAAGGACAGGCAGGAGTCAAACCACCAAAAGAATGCAGACAGAGGTGTTTGGGTTGGGGCTGAGGTCACCCCGACAGCCCACCAGACTGGGACAAGCTCCAGGGACCCAGGAGGAGGGAAGGGTCACTAGTCCTAATAAAAGGAGCTGGGGACAACAGCTCCAGTTTTTGGTCTGAAAACTCCGTACTCATACAAGGAAGCGTTCCCTCTTCTGCTTTTTCCTCCTTACAAATAAATCATCTTCCTTTTTAAAATTCGTCCCTCTTCTGCCTTATGGGTGCTGAGGTGTTTTTTTTTAGAATTTTATTTATTTATTTATTTATTTATTTATTTATTTATTTTTCTTGTTTCAGAACTTTTGTTTGTTTGTTTATTTATTTTTATGGCGGGCTCAGCCTGCCCTGAGGGCAGGGCTGGCGCAGCATGTGGTGCCTACAGCCACCTAAGCTTTCCTAAGCAGGCGGTTTAGAACACTGACCCATCCTACCGGATCCCTATGGGCGCTGAGGTAATGATCCCAGTCGGCCTGCATCCCCGCTCACAGGCCAGCAGTGCCCACTGGCACAACAGTCTCTTAGCCAACGCCTGTGGGCGGGGAGAAATCGGAGCAGCCAGGCTGGGACATGCTGCCTGCCTGAAGCTCCCTCCCACCACAGGGCTGGCATGCAGACCTCCCCTCCCCTCCCCTCCCCTCCCCTCCTCTCCTATCCACCCACTGCAGACCAGCACGCAGGATGCGCTTATGCAAAGCACCTAGGCCTTCTCCAGCCCTCTCCTCCCGCTCGTTCTGCCAACAGGCTACCGCAGCAGCGGAGACACCGCTAACTCAGTGCAGAACAAATAAGAACACAGAGTGAGCCAAGCTTTGAAGTCTGGTGCCACAGCCCCGCAGAGTCCTACAGATAACACGCAACTATCTTAACTGGGTTACATTTCAGATACAGCTGTAGCACGACCCATAAAACCGCCAATTCCCTTCTCAGGAGGTTTCAAAGTTGTGTATCTTTGAATGGCTTGAATTATTTTAATTCATTAAATTTAGAGATATTAGATTATTGCTGTCTAATTTAATACAGTAGAAAATGCATTTCAATTAATAAATTAAAATCCATTCAAAGAAAAAAATCAACTCCATTTATAGATAAAATTAAGCATTTATTCTTGATTGGAATGCTGCACCATTAAATTAGAAAAATGCCCTGGTCTTCAATAAATAATTGCCTCGAACAAATTAAAATCTTATTAAAATGCAAACCAACCTTTTTTTTTTTTATGGCCAGCTCAGTCCACCCTGGGGGGGCCAGTGCAGCATGAGGTGCCGGGGATCGAACCACAGTCCCTATGGTTGCCTAAGTTTGCCTAAGCAGGCGCTTTAGACCACTGAGCCATCTCACTGGCCCAAATGCAAGCCAACTTTAACTGTCAATACTAGGGAAAATCGTTTCCAAACTCTGTGCCCTCACCCACTGCCTCATCAGTCAGGTTTATATTTAAAGAAAGACCCCAGCATAAGACAGGAGCTCAAAATAAATAAATAAATAAATAAAAGACAGGAGCTCACCCTTTATAAAGGGTGCTTCCGCAATAACGCAGGGCTGAGTAGGACAAAGTTGAGATTCTGGATCACAAATCTCACCACTCTTTCCCTCCTCCCCAGGAAGAAAGTGTTGCCTTCCCTGTCTTGTGATGAAAAAAGGGGTCCCGGCACTCAGCCAGGCCAGGGACCCGAAAGGCTGGGAGCTTCCAGGCAGCCTCTATCCAGTGCCTGGGACAGGCCGGTCCTGGGCTCCTCCCATACCACGCTTTCCATTTGGCATTAGAATCTGAGTCAGATTTGGGCCACAGTGGTAAAGAATCCTCGATAGTGTGCTAGACGTCCCCCTCTGTTTAGTACATAAGCCGAGACCACAGGTAAGGCAAGAAGGAGAGGAGGAATCGGCCCAGAAAACACGGAGCTCAGCCAGAGTCAGAGGAAGTCTGTGGAAACTGGGAACAGAAAGATTTTTTATTTTCAGGCCGATGAAAACGGAAATGAGAGTGGCACTAATAGGAGTGTGACCACAGAGAACAAGACCCCAGCCCACACTATTGGTAGTAGCCCACCCACGTAGTGACGCCCAAACACTGTGTTCTCAATGGAGGATGCTAATATCTCTGTAGTTTCAAGTTAGATTGGATGATTGCCCTAGCTATATCCGCCTTCATTAAACTAATTTTAAAAGATCCAAAAGACAACTGAGAGCCTTCAGTCTTCCAAGAAGAGTTTAAATTCTATTCCCCATAATCGTTAGAGGGGCATCAAGAATGAAAATGTAAACAACACGAGTTTTTACTTAAGAGATGCCTGGGTCCAGCTGCAGTGGTGCGTGCCGCTAGCCCAGCCCAGCTAGTTGAGAGGCCAATTTAGCAAGACCAGGTCTCAAAAGAAAAAGCAGAAAGAGCTGGAGATGCAGCCCCGCACTACTTACCCGGCATACACCAAGCCCCAGGACCAATCCCAAGTCCGATAAAACCAATAATACAACAAAAAAGATGTGTGGAGTGCTGCAGCTTACATTCAATAGGCAGAAAGCTGCTTATTGAAAGCTGGCTAGGAAAGCCAAGGTAGGAAATCGGGGTCCCCAAAACCCTGCAGGTCAGCTCTGCTCAGAAACGAGGAATGGGCCACTGATCTGTCTCTTGGCTTCCTGATCTCCAGCAGATCACAGGCCCCTCCCACAGAGCCCAAGATAAGCACTCATGAATTCTGGGTACTCTGCCCTGTGAGGCCTCCTCCCAGTCTTCATGATACATGGCACGTTAGTCTACAGCTTTGCATGTGCATCAAGCGTAGTGACGCCATTTGTGACCACCGTGTTGGAAACGTAGCTTGTCCAAGCATGCAGCACTCAGACACCCAACTTTATTTTTTTAAATAATTAATTCATTTGATACAGGGTCTCACTATGCCGTTCAAATTCACAGTGATCCTCCTGTCTCAGTCTCCCCAGCTCTGCAATTACAGGCATGTGTCACCTTGTCCGGTTTCAGTAGCCGGCTCAGTGCCTGGCCAGCACAGCATGCAGTACGAGGGATCAAACTCGGGTCTTTGTGCTTGCCAGGCAAATGCTCACACCACTGAGCTATCTCCCCAGCCCCAACACCCAACATTAAATAAAATACAAAAGACAAAATTTCTCTTAATACAATGTATTTCAATGACAGATTAAAACAGTGGTCCGTACATACGGCACTGAAGAAAATACACTACTAAAATTTATTTCACTGACTCTTTTTACTGTTTTAGTGCAGCTATTTAAAAATCAATCTGTAATGATCTAAATTTCATTTCTACTAGAATGCTGCTGGGTAGGCAACTATACCTTAACTGAAGGATAAAACTCAGACTTCAATCTGAGATCTTTCTTTTCCTCTGGCATG
Organism: Myocastor coypus; assembly: GCA_004027025.1. Taxonomy (NCBI): domain Eukaryota; kingdom Metazoa; phylum Chordata; class Mammalia; order Rodentia; family Myocastoridae; genus Myocastor; species Myocastor coypus. The sequence goes on from PVJA010037861.1 coordinate 8,773, forward strand.
CGGTGCTGTGGATGGGCCCCGGGGCCCTGCTCATATCACAGGGCTGCTCTGCCACTGAGCCACATCTCCAACCCGAGTTTCAGATCCGAACGCAGTCACTAGGCTTCAAACTGTTAAGTACTCTTTGGGAACATCATTTCTCATAAGGAGTTTCTTGTAACAACTTGGGAACAAAAACTTCAGGAAAAGGTCCACTCTTAGAAATATGACCTCAAATATCTAGCATGCGACCAAGCCACAGGGAAGAATTTCATCTTTCATAAACATGAAGAAAAGTGACCCATATACATGCTTCTTCCAAAGGCTACTGTCCTCTGGCCTGGAGAGTGGAGACGGGGAGTATTTCTGGACAAGATCTGTCACAGCAATGAATTCTGGGCTTTGTCTTCAATGACCAAGTGAGTCACTGGCCCCAGAGCTCTAACGAACACACATAGATCTCACAAATGTAGCCTGGGGTATTTTCAGAGCGCAGCTCTATCAACGGACCACTGCAATGAACTGCTCTTGATTCCAGCAAATAATTACAGAGCTGAGAGCACAGGACAAGCCAGAGCTGGGCGCACAGCTCAGCAGTAGCACGCTTGCCTAGTGTATCAGTTGTATATTGCTGGATCCCAATGTCTCACACCCACCATTTAAGGAGGAAGAGCTGTACCTGGCTTCTGGTTTCAGGGGATTTAGTCCATGACTGGCTGGCTCCAGGCAGGAACGTCATGGTGGAAGGACACAGAGGAACAAAGGCTTAGTTCGTGGCAGCAGGAGAACCGCCATGACCTTCCCAAGCACAGCTGGAAGTGCACACTGCTAATGCCCTAGGCAATGCCCAAGCCTGCCAGGTTGACAGGTGACCTTAACTGTTGTCACACTTCACATGTGTGAGGCCTGATGTTAAAAAAAAGAACCAGCACCAGAGGGGCAGGGGGAGACAGAGAGACAGAGACAGAGACAGAGAGACATTGAGAGAGATTCTAGTAAGACTAAACCCTATCCACAGAGACCAGAGAAAAGCCATAATAGAACTAAGGCCTCCAACAAAATGAAGCACATTTTCTGGAAATCTACTTTGCTAATTAGCGCTGCTCTAAGCAGTATGCTTAGGCGAGTAGCAAACCCATCACATGCACTCACTCTGCTTGCATAGGCCTGGTAAGCGACTTAACCCACTGTCTTAGTTACTCTTCTCTCGTTGCTGGGACAAACAGCTGACACCCAGAATGAAGGAAGGAAAAGTTTATTTAGCTCACAGTACTGGAGGTTTCAGTCCATTCTCAACTGGCTCCAAGGCAGACTAGCGCATGGCAGAGGGCAGCACTCATGGGAGCAGAACAGCAGCAATGGCGACAGAGACAACAGAACAACCAGGGGAGCGGAGAGCAACAGCGCAAGTCTGTCTCTGTCTCTCTTTATATTATGTTCAGGCTCTCTGCCTCGGCTTATCTGCCCTAGGCCACACCCATAATCCCAAAGGACTCAGATGCATAATCCCATCAGTACTAAAACACATAATCTGAGTGGATCATGAATCAAGTCTCAAACTCTACAGGTCCCTGCCCCATGATTGCGTGAGGCTTTGCGGGGACAACTAGACATAACCCACCACAGCTCTGCAGCTTTGAGCAATCTCAGCTCTTTGGCCCCACCTAATGACAGCACACCCAGCTTCCAGTAGCAGCTCTGGACCAGCGAACAGTGAACCCTGGGAGATGAGACTTTAAAAGCAAGTCAGGAAACGGCGTTTCATGGAAAAGTTCACATAAAACAGCCTCATATTCAGCAAGTTATGAAGCCAACTGAAAACTTGCAAAACTAATTTTATCATGAAATTATATTTTGGAGGGCAGGGAAAGCAAATATTTTTATAGGGTGCTTTCTCAATTATAAAAATGACTATACAATTTCCAAAGAGAGATCAGAACATATGAAGAAACAGCATCACCCATACAGCCAGTGGCCCGAGATGACAGCCCATACATAGCACTTTGGTCTATAAATGTATGCACAGCTATTTAGAAGTATGGCTAAGTGAGCTCACGCTACTGTGCTAAACTGCTCTGTAACCTGCTGTTCACCACACAGATCATGTAATGGAGTCATTTGTATTGACAAACACAATACTTTTTAATAGCCATTTAACATGTCACTGCCTGGTGTGGTATGTTTTAGTTGACGGGCTCCCTGGAGGTGGCTTTTGAGATGGTTATATAAGTCACACTGCCAACACTTGTCACATTTTTTTTTTTTTTTTTTTTTTTTGTCTTTTTGAGACAGGGTCTCACTATGCAGTTGAGGCTGGTCCTGCGCTCACTTTTGTAGCCCAGGCTGGTCTTGAACTCGCACCGATCCTCCTGCCTCAGCCTCCCGAGTGCTGGGATTACAGGCGTGTGCCACCTCGCCCGGCCCTTGTCACATTTTCATTACCACAGTTTCCCAGTCATTTCCTCAAGATACATTCTTAGAGCTGGAATGGCCGGATTGTAAGCTACACATAGAGGATACCACAGCGCCGTGTAGAGGGAGCAGGATAAACATCGCCCATCTGCAGTAGAGAACAGGTACCTTCTTCCCGCCACCTCCTCCAGTGCCCAATGGCACCTATCTCCAGGGCAGTGTCTTGGTGGAAGCGCGAGGTCTGCAGCTCCGCGCTACAGCCCAGGTCCTACGCCAGCTGTGCTGGGAACGCGGAACGCATCAGCAGATTTCTGTAAAATGGGGGTTGGATCCTTGCACTGCCTGAAGGAGTTATTATGAGAATTAGACGAGCCGCTGCAAAGTCTGACAGGAGACACACACCATAAGTACGGGCTCCTGTTACATTAGAAAATGCTCACCTAACAGGCGAAAATAGATTCTATTGTTTTGATTTCATTTATATGTATTTAATTCTTTTTAGTATTAAGCTCAGATTTTTACTAGCAACTTCTCTTTCTTAGGCCTATTTTTTTAAGAAAAAAAAAAAACATTTATTGTCATTTTAAGTAAAACATCATTTACCAATAATGCTTTTTCAGTCTTCCCAATTCATTTTTACAGGACAATTTCATTGGCTGGAAGTTCTGAAACAAAGGCGATAACAGCAACAGCCACAAAAATCCTTACTTGTGACTTTATGATAAAAGAGCATTTTTAGACATTCCGGACCTCGAAATTTTAAAAATGTGAGCATATGGACAACCTTTTCTATACATTCTTATAAAGTATCCTTCAGATATAAATCTGTACTGTTTCTAAACTGTGCTATTCTTTTATGGGGGAAAATGCTTGAATATGTTAAAGTAATCCTCATTAAGTCCAACATACAGGGGCTGAGGAGATAGCTCAGTAGAATAAGCACTTGCCTGGCAAGCACAAGGGCCTGAGTTCAATACCCAGTTCCACAAAAAAAAAAAAAAAAAAAAAAAAAAAAAAAAAAAAAAAAAAAAAAAAAAAAAAAAAAAGAAAAGAAAAAAAGAAAATTTAACATGCACTTTTAATAAAGATTATGGTAAATTTTAACCATGCGAATATAATGGATAATTTTTAAAACCATACTACTCAAATTAACATCCAAGGCAAAGGAAATTCAAAAGATAGCATATGGTTTATGCAGTGACTCAAATTCAATTAAATAAATATGTTATATTCAATTCATACATTCAATTAAATATATTCAATTAAGTAAATACATGTTATAAACAACAGAAAAATGTACACCACTATTTGCAACCAAAAATATTGATCTGTTTCACTTTACTATTTTTTTCTTATATATTTATACAGGGTCTACAGGATCTCACTATTAGATCGGACTGGTTGTGGTCCCCCCATTTTCAGCCTCCCAAGCTCTGAGATTACAAGTGCACTCCACCACACCCAGTCTCAATCGCCATCTCAGCACGCCCTGGAGGCAGGGCTGGCACACTCTGGGGACTGAACACCTGCTCCTGCATCTGCCTAAGCAGGCACTTCATCTGTTTAACTTTAAAGGATATGGTTTAGTCTACTACTTTTGATTTTTTGTATTTTCATCCTAAGACTGTATTTAATTTTCAGGAGAAAGACTCCATTTCTCACAATTCACACCCTTCTATTCCTATGCCCTAAGCAAAACCAGGAATTATTTCTAGGTGTATAAGTCTTCAGTAGAAATCTGGGCCCTACTTGCTAATACCCGAAACAAGGCTACTAAAGTTACAAAACATCTCAATAAGTTTAAATTAAACAACAGAAGGAACACTACATTTACACTCTACCCTAGATCAAATATTCTGGAAGGTCTTTCCAAATCCTACCAGAATGCACCGTTGCTGTAGAGCTACAAATCTAGAGGAAAATTATAAAGCAGAACAAATCGTATTTGCTGACCACTAGGAACGAACAACACACCCATGCTGGGAGCTCCGTGTCACACCTATGCAGGATCATCTGCCACCATCCGCCCTGTCAGCTGGGGAACTGGGCTCTCCAGTGCCTTCACCAAGCGTCCACAGGCATGTCCAACACCCAGACCTCAAATGGCCCGGTGGCTGCCAGTATTGACCTTAGTCATGTGAACAAAGTGGGCAGGGGGCTCAGGGTCTCAGGCACCGCAGACGTGGCTGGAGGGGCGCTGGAAAAAGGCTCGCTCAAGGTTAACTGCAGTCAGCAAAAAAGGGTAAGCAGACCCCAGCCTTCCGCGACAGACATGAGGTGCAGAAGCATTCAGCACACCCTGGGGGGCTTCCTGTTCATCACCCCATCACCCTGGGACGCTTCCCTTAAACCAGAGTGAGCATGGCCAAGAGTCTAGCCTGATCCATTTGCTTTTGAAAGATAAGCCTGTCTGGCACCTTGCAGAGCATATTAGAAATCTTTTGAAAGACTTTCTTTTTGAAAGATTACACTTTTTAAGAATGTGTGAGTTTCTCAGATAGTTACTTGTAGAATAATATTTTCTGCAAACTGGATAAAAGAACTCAGAAATAATCTGAATTACCTCAGCCGGGTCACAGCCAGCCTAGCTCTGACGGCTGCATACTGTGGACTGGGGCCTTGGGGAAATCCCACGGCCACACTGGCCCTTCAGAGGGGACGCTGTGACCTCCCAGACATCCCCAGCTGTACAAACCATGCGGTCGGTGATTCGTTTACTGAGCAGCCTACTCCTCTGTCTCCCGCTTTTTCCCTCTTTTTCCTTACTGAAAACTGAAACCCGCTATTTCCATAAAACCTAGAAAGATCTGATACAAGAGCATCCTCCACTTAGGAAATACGCCAAAATATGGCAAGCTATTTATTGCTAAATTGCATTATGGCACTGGATCCCAACAAATAATCAAAAGGGACAGTAACTGCAATTCTTAAAAGCATCACAGTTTAAGATACTGAGAACTACCTGTCTCCCATGTGCCTCCCATAAGTTCTAATATATATATTTTGTTTACACTGCCAAAACTCTGACAATAACAGGTCCTACCAAGCTCAGTATTTAGTTTACACACACACACACACACACACACACACACACACACACACACACACGCACACACACACACTACCCAAGGGAGGAAAATCAGTACGTCAGCATTACCGGGAAAATCATGCAAGACCCTAAAAAGGCTGAAATGGAGAGCTGCAGAACCAGACACCGCAGATGCTGTAGCGCAAACACACTGACCTGACCACCGCATAGCAGACGACTAATTAACTACCAGTTGTTCATTAAGCATTTATCTTACGCTAGTGCTCCGCTGGGCTTGGTGAGTGTGTGACAAATGGAACGACCCAGCCCGCGTTCTCCACTGCTTACAGTCCAGTTGGGGAGAGAACATTGCACACAGTAACAAATGGCACCAGACTACAAGTAAAGAAAGGTTAAGTTCTGCACAAGAGTGGAGGACATTCAGGTCAGGGTGGAAAGGGCAGTCTCCCAGGAATACCCATGCTCCTCGGGAGAGACAGTGGGAAGACATGGGGGTGTCCTAGGCCTCAGGAGCAGAGCCTGGGGAGCAACTCCAGTAAGCCTTCGTGTGGGGACAGAGCAGCCGGGAGAACACGCAGATCATGGCCTAGGCTGTGGAGGAGTGCCGCGGGGCCTGCAGAAAACTGTGTCAGGACAGGGATGAGCGGAGAAGCCCAGAGCAGCAGGAAGAAGATCGGTGGGAAGCAGAGAACCAGGAGCAGCATAGGAAAAGGCCAGGGTGCCACAAAGAGTCACTGAGAAATGTCAAGTGCAATGTCTGGTGGGAAGTAACACAACTGGGGGCCTCCGCCTCACTGTCCTCCTAAGGCCACTCAAGAGCTCCTAAGGGAGAGGATTCAACACTCGAGCCAACTAAAAGACTGGCTCCTCTGTAACCCTGAGGAATCCACTCAAGTAAATTAAAACCTGGGTTAAATTAAATGAGGATACATCAACCAAACAACAGAACAAAAGTGACCCAGATACAGTTATCTGCAAGCGTAGCAACCTGAGCTAGAAGGCACAAGTGACCCTAGCTAGCTGGAAGGTGGGCAGAGCCCAGCTGTAAGAATGGTGTCTCCCTTAGGGAGGGAAGGGAAGGTAGGCATTATGGCTTATGTCTAGTTGTCCCCCAAAGCCTCATGCAATCATGGGGCAGGGACTTCTAGAGCTTGAGACTTGAATGATGATCCACTGGGATTACATGTTTAGTACTGTTGGGATTATGGTCTGAATACTACTGAGACTATAGGTGTTCCCTGAAGCTGACAGGCTAAGGCAGAGAGCCTAATGTAATTTAAAAAAGAGAGACAGAGAGGCAGACTCGCACTGTCGCTCTCTGCCCCCCTGGTTGTTCTGTTGCCTCTGTCACCATTGTTGCTGTTCCGACACCATGAGCTGCTGCTCTCTGCCATGGGTTTCTCTGCCTTGGAGCCAGCCAAGTATGGACTAAAACCTCCAGTAACTGTGAGCTAAAGAAACCCTTCCTTCCTTCATTTTGAGTGTCAGCTATTTGTCCCAGCAACGAGAGAAAAGTAACTAAGACAGCAGGTAAACACAAGGTCACTACAGCAAAGGTCTATGGCATGGGCTTTGCAGCGACCTGACGTCCTAAGGCACAGCATGGCCCTATCACACAGAGATCCCTAAGTGGGACGCGTCAGGTAAGAATACTGTGAGGAGAGGCTGAACTGACCCCGTTTCTCCTCTGCCTTCCACCCAGCCTGCACTGCAGTGAGCAGCTAGCTCAGATAAATGGCCCCGTGGGAAGGTGAGTAATAACCAACATGAGGCAGCTGGGGGCAAGCACTCGGGCTGAAAGAAGTGAGGAAATGAGGAGGGGACGGAAGGAAGCCAGCAGGTGATAAGCAACATACCTGCGCTCCTAGGTGCTTGGCAGGCTGGGACAGAAGGATCAACCACAAATTCCAGGCTAGGACCAGGGAGATAGCTCAGTGACACCAGCTCCTGTCTAGCAAGCAAAAGGTTCAGAGTTTGATCCCTAGCACCAAAACCAAAAAATAGTTCTAGGCCAGCCTGCGAGACTTAATGAGACTCTGTCAGGAAGCTAAAGGGGAGGTAGGGGGTGGGGGTGGGAGTGGGGAGACAGTTCAGTGGCATAAGTGCCTGCCTGGCAAGTACAAGGCCCTGAGTTCAATTCCCAGTACCAAATAAATAAATAATAAAATCCAAAGAAGGGAGGACTGGGAATGTAATTCAGTGGTAGAGTACTCCTCAGTAAAGAAAGAAAAAGGGGACGGAAAACGTCATATACAGATGTTTGCCAGGAGCTTTATCTGAAATAGCTAGAAATAGGCCGGAATACCTACAAGTAGGTCATTGTCCTACCCGACCTTCTTCTCTGTGCCCTTTCATAGGTTCACAGAAATGGGACTCTTATTTTCTGTAACATAAATTGAATCATTTCAAAGAAAGGGTAAACAGTCATAATGAAATCTGTAATTATCCTCAATAGAATGGCTATATTTACAATTGTAAGTCAGGGCCAGCCTGACAGCTCAGCGGACTAAAGCACCTGCTTAGGCAGAGCGCAGGGGCCGGGGTTTGATTCCCGGCATGCTGTGCGGCCCCGCCCCTGGGGTGTGCTGAGTCGGTGATTGAGACTGGGCTTGGTGCTGCATGCCTGTAATCCCAGCACTTTGGGAGGCTGAAAACAGGAGAATCACTAGGAGTCTGATCTGCATAGTGAGATCCTGCAGACCCTGTACTAAAATACAGAAATAAACAAAGACAGACAGAATAAATTAGCCCAATGATAAATGTATCGAAGGGGATCAGTCCTTTGTAGAGACCTGCTTCTCTCTGTGCACCGGTATTTTTCCTCGGCCTAGGTTCTGTTTTGTGACCCGTGTGAGAGTGGCTCTCCTGGATCTACTGAGAGTGCTTCCAGACAGTCGATTTCTGCTTATGATTTAATCAAGTCTTAGTTGAATCAAATCTTAAGACTTCACATAACATCCTTTCCCAGAAACGTAATCAAAACAAGTTTTTTCTTCCCTGGAAGCCATTTATTAGCTGGGCAGAGTGGAGCAAACCTGCAGCTTCTGAAGCCTGGGAAGCTGAGACTAGTGTGTGAGCCCAGCCCCGACAAGTTAGCAACCTAGATGCTATCTCAAAATAAAGTCCAAAACAAGGCTGGAGGGCTACCTCAGTGCAAAGACCCTGGGTTCTATTCCCCAGGACTGCCTCCCCAAAACCGCTTACTAGTAAAGCAGTACACGATAAATTTAGAAATCTCTAAAACAATTCCCAGTGACCGACACTACCCTCCCTCTGAAAAAAACAAGATTAAACAGCGCAACATGATCACCCACCAAGTTTTAGGTCTGAGCAACATCGGACATAAACCAAGTCAAAGCAACCGCACTCTGCAGTCTGGAAAGAGATTAGGAAACCGACACAGAGGAAAGCCCGAGGGGACAAGTGTGAGCACCAGGGGAGGGAGATGCTCAGTGGGGACGTTCTGTGGTCTGAAGCAGCAGTGGCAGTGAGCCCCAGGCCGCCGGCTGACCATGCCCACACAGCCTGCCCCACTAGTCACCGGTGACCAGTGACGGCGCGCAGTCCTGTGGGGTGCAAAGGGCGACTTCCCATGCGATCAGGAGGAGGAAAGGCAGCTGCACTGCCGCATGTAATTCTAGCACGGGTCACTGAGCGAGGAAGTCCTCTGGTGGCCGGCCTCTGAGCCTGGGCTGGTGGGGCAGGGAACGCAGGTCCCAGAGCCCCGGGAGGCTCGGGTGAGTCGGGCTGCACACTGTGCCGCCGCTGCCACCCCCACCTCTACGACACAAGAGCAGGAACCTCAAGGGCTAAGGGAAGGGCGATGTTAAGGGCTGGGGGGGTGGGGTAGGGAGGGTGAGGGAGGGGAGTTCAGCAGCTCGAGGACCAGCCTCTCAGGAAGACGGACGCTGGCGGGCCTTGGTTTCCATCATGGCCCAGGCGTAGTGACGGTAGAGGAAATGTTAATTTTCCATCATCTTTTTAAACTTGCTTCTTTAACTTTCTATTTTATACCATAAAGTGAAACCGTTTCCGAGATAATTAACTCCCTAATCTCTTTGTTCTTTGAATTCTATTAGACAGAAATAGCTCCTTGCTCCAGTCCTCACCTGGAGGTCTTCTTTCTTTTTCCTGGCCTGATGGGGGCAGCCTGGCCAGTAGGCCTCCTTCTTTGCAGATCCTCAGGACCAAGTCGGCTGGCAGCATCCATCCTGCAAGCTTCACTTTGGCGCCCGAAATGCCAATGGCACCGTTCTCGGGCCTCCCACCAAGGACCCCAGCATAGGCTGCCTCCAAGCCTCTGACCCTGCCACCTATGCAGGGCCCGGGCCTTTTATTTTATTTTCAAATCCATGTCTAAGTTTTCTCATGTTCTCAGGGGACACCAACCTCACCACCCCCTTTGGGGACTACTGGCTTCTCAGCTGCTTCCAGCTTCATTCTGGCTCTTTGAACACAAAGCTTTAGTAACACAGCACCTCAGCAAGCATCTCACTCCCCTGACTGGGCCTTTCAACGTCCCCCGAACACCCATCTGGAACAGCCCATATGTTACAGAGGAGGGAAATATGGGGTGGGATCAGGGTTCCCAGAACTCCTGCACTTGGAATCAGGACCTGGGTCCACGGTGTTCTTGTTAACTATTTTCTAATCGTAAAGACCCCACCAAAGCTGAGGTTCTATTCCCTTTCAAGATATCAAATGACGTTCAGAGAGAGCGCTCAGCAGACCAAGCACCTGCTTAGGCAAGTGCAGGGACTGGGGTTTGGTCCTCAACACCACATACCATGCCAACCCCACTCCCGTGCACACTGAGCTGGCCACTGAGACAGGGCATGGTGTTGCAAGCCTGTAATGCCAGTACTGAGGAGGCTGAAAACGGGAGGATCACTATGAGTGCAAGCTGTGTCCTGAGACCCTGTACTAGATAGATAGATAGATAGATAGATAGATAGATAGATAGATAATTAAATGACAGGTTTTTGGTGACTCAGCTGAGACATTCAATCTTCCTTCCATTATAAAACAATCAAACTATCAAGAAAGAAAAAGGTCAGAGGAAAACCCAAGGATTAATTCCCAGGATTCTGTAAACAAGGGGCAAGAGTTAGTCTACAGTTATCTCATCAGCCATATTAAAGCCAGCAGGAGTCAAAGAAGACCAAGGGCTACAGCCATGATGATTGTCCACGCCCCTATTAGAAGAAAAGGTGCCACGACTCCAAGTAGAATAGGGCTGTGAATCTGTAAACTGTCTACTCAAAGAAGGGGATGTGTGTGCCCAGTGCGCCCGGAGCACAGCTGCGAGAGTAATTGTGTTTTATTTCTTATTAACAAATTAAAGCATTTGGCAATAATTTTTAAAGCAGATGGATTGGAATATTTTGGGAAATGCTAAGGGGCTGATTTGCTACTGCTTTTTAGAACCTTAAGTTATAAAAATAAGATTTCAGCTAACGTATTCTTCTTCCAAATTCAGCAGTGTTTATTACAGACAACAGCCCCTGCTCTAACTTTCTTATCTAGATTAATCTGTGAAGCAGGCGTTAGCTTTAATTGGAAATGGAAGTTCAAATAATGGAGATTGTTATGGTTTATGCCTAGTTGTCCCCCCAAAGCCTCATGGAGTCACTGGGCGGGGACTTCTAGAGTTTGAGACGTGATCCATGATCCCTGGGAGTATAGGTTTTAGTACTGATGGGATTATGGGTGTTCCTAGGAATCAAGATCAGAGTGTTCATCAATCCAGGCACTCCACCCCTACAAGCAAGAGAGAAGTTAGCATGGCTACTGCTCCAGCTGGCAGCAGACCCTGGCATCATCCACGTGGCATTGGTTTTAGGTGCATTCAGAATGCAAGAGCTGTTAGTTTAAGAAGGCTTCCACCTCGATTTCAGAAGAAGGCCTGG
>PVJA010037862.1:0-20112 GCA_004027025.1 Myocastor coypus
AGCACCCAGTCATATTCTAAAGAGGAGCCCTTCCTTTGCATAGCACTGTGGAGAGCACCCTACACAGCCATCTCCATCTTAATGGCGGGGTGGGGATCGTACCCTTCCAGCTGGAAGTCTTCAGCTGTGAAGTCATCAATTGTCTCAACTTTTCGAAGGATTTTGAGCTTTGGGAAAGGCCTCGGTTCTCGCTGAAGCTAAAAATAAAACCAACCATTACTCTGTCCTGTCAATGTAACCTGTTTTAATCCCTGCAGGAAACAAGCAGGGATTGATTTGATTGATTGATTGATTGATTGATTGATTTATTACTTTTTTGCAGTACTGGGGATTGAACTCAGGACCCTGCACTTGCCAGGCAAGTGCTTATTCTACTGAGCCATCTCTCCGGCCCCAAGCAGGTATTTTAATGAACCTAGTAGTACCTTGTCCTTGGTTACCCACCATCACAGGGGGTGCGACCACCTTGTCTTCCTGCAATAAGAATGAGCAGTACTTGTGACACTACAGGTATCAGGAGCCAGGTGGCTCACTGGGCCTAAGTTCTTTCTTTGAGACAGGGTCTTGCTGTACATACACAGTTCAGGCTGGCCTTGAGCTTACTCTCTAGCCCAGGCTCAAATCTGCACCAGTCCTCCTGCCTCAGCCCCCAGGGTGCTAAGGTTACAGGCATGCGCCATGTGTCCAGCTTTCTGGAGACTTCTTACTCTGGAGCTCACACCCACCTTGAACTCACCACCCGCCTGCTTCAGCCTCCTAGTGCTGGGATTGCAAGTGTGGATCACAACTGGTTCACGTTCACGTTTTCTATATTGTAACTCCTGGCAAGTTCATTAAAGACCAGGACAGTCTTTTGTTTGAAACTCACAGTGGCGTCACAGTATGGTGCCCTAAATTTCCTAATCCCTGGCCCAGCTGTACCCAGCAGAAAGGAGAATGAAGGATGGTGATCCTTAACAGTTCAGAGAGGGACGGATGCTGACCTGGGTCAGTGCCTCCTGCCTGGTGACAGGAAGGGGCGGGCGGGGCTGCAGCCAAGCAAGCCTGCGGCTGCTCTACTTGAGACCTGGTCTAATCTGGAAGGGGCCTGAAGGGTCTTGGTGCTGAGGTGCTCTCCTTGAGCATCAGGAAGCACAGCTGCTCCCACCTCCCCACCACTTCTCGTCACATGCTGTAGGCGCTGGGCAGACAGGCTGCTCAAGTTCTATCGGCCTAAAGTTAAGGGAAATATTTGCATTCATTTCTGTTCCAAGTAATGATATAGCTTAAAAATGTCAAATTCAGGGAAGGTCCCAAATGCCTTGGCCTGAAGTTACCCTTTCTGTCTGGTACTGGTCCTTTGTACCTTACAGCTGCTGTCAAGTGCCTGTGGCTACCGGGCCAGATGTTGAGCTTGTGCCCAGAGTGACTGTGATGTATAGGACGTTGCCCATGTCCACCTTTTAGCCAACAGAAGGGACCAAGTTCAAAAGAGGAGAAAGAGCTAATCCTCACCTGAGTTTTCAGCGACTCAATGTGATTCAGGTAAATATGTGCGTCTCCCAAAGTATGCACGAAGTCACCTGGCTAAACAGTGTGGGAGACAGAACGAGGTATTAGTTTCAATTCCTTTCTTTAGACACGGTTTCACTGTGGTGCAGGCTGGCTTCCAGCTCAATGGGACCTCCCGCCTCTGCCTCCCATGTGTAGGGATTACAGGTGTGCATCACCACATCCTGCTTTAGTTCCAGTTGCTTTAAAGCACATCATATAGTGTATGAAAACACCCGAGACTTTTCAGACAACAAAAAAGATGTAACCAGTATAGCCTGGAGCAAAGGTTACTAAGACTCAGAGATATAAGGTGTGCGCAGCCAGGGCCGCCCTCTCTGGGCCAAACAGAACCCACCTTCAGTCCCGTGATGTGCGCAACCATGTAGGTGAGCAGCGCATAGCTGGCAATGTTGAAGGGCACGCCCAGGCCCATGTCCCCTGACCGCTGGTACAGCTGGCAGGACAGCTCCCCGTTCACCACGTAGAACTGGCACAGGGCATGGCAGGGAGGCAGTGCCATCAGAGGGAGATCTGCGGAGGCAGAGGCCGGGAATGAAAGTGCAGGTGTGGGCCAGGCCGACGGGATGGAGGCAGAGGCCACCCGAGAGACAGGGACCACGGAAGGGACGCCAGCTTCGGCAATGCTCATGACCGCATGGCAGGGAGGCAGTGCCATCAGAGGGAGATCTGCGGAGGCAGAGGCCACCCGAGAGACAGGGACCACGCAAGGGACGCCAGCTTCGGCAATGCTCGTGACCTGCATCAGGTCAGACCTTCCCCACCCTGCAGCAGCATTGCAGAACAGACACGGATGGACCTGTGTCAGCCTTCAGCCCAAGTTTTCTGTGGATGTACAGGGAGGGACAAAGCGGCGCTTTTCCACCTGAGCTGAAATTAAGTATCTGTGGCACCAAAAACAGAAGGAACTATTTTGCTCGCAGAAACTGGCACCCCAGGCGCACTCCTATGGGAAAGTCTCTACGACAGATGCGAATCTCCCACTCCGGCCACCTACTACCCTGCTATGGCTTGGGTCTAGTTGTTGCCCCAAGCCGCCTGCAGTCATCAGTGGGGCTTTTTCAAAGAGGGCTGGATCTAGAGTGTGACACTGGGCCTGACTCACAGTGCAGTGCTAGGATCAAGGGCACAAGGGTAGTAGAGGGTGAGAGCTTCCTGCCCTGAGTCCCCTGGGGAAGATATAAGGGGAAGAGCTGCAGTTGTGCCGTGTCGCTCTGCTGTTGCTCCTCTGCCACTGCCGTGCCTTGGAGACAGGCGATTTATACACTGAAACCTCTACGAACTATGTAAATAAACTTTCTTTCCCTTTAGCTTTGGGGGCCAGGTATTTTTGTCTCAGCAAGGAGGAAACTAACTAAGACACTACCCCTGGCAGTGTTTCACATCACAAAACAGGTAAGAACGAGCTGGGCATGGTGGTCCACGCCATAATCCCAACACTGAGGGAGGCTGAGACAGGAGGATTCCAAGTTCAAGCCCAGGCCAGACAACTTTACAAATATAGCTATAAATTAAAGAGCTGAGCATGTAGCTCAGTGGTACAGACCTGTAGGTTTGATCTGCAATAACACACACACACACACACACACACACGCACACACACACACACACACACACAAAAGGAATAGCAATAATGAATAGGTATAGGTGTGCCGGGTGTGGTGGCACACATCTGTAATCCCAACACTTGGAAGGCTGAGGCAGGAGGGTGTGAGTTCAAGACCAGCCTGGGCTACAGAAGTAAGCTCAAGGCCAGCCTGAACTACACAGCAGGGGGCTGGCGAAATAGCTCACTAGAATCAGCACTTGCCTGGCAAACAAAAGGACCTGAGTTCAATCCCCGGTTCCACAAAAACAACAACAAACAACCAAAAACTGCACAGCAAGACCCTGTCTCAAAAAGACAAAATAAAAAAATAAATAGGTATGGGTGACTTGAAATTTCATCTGCTCAAATTAAAATGTTAAATCGTTTTGAGACAGGATCTCACCAAATAGTCTAGATTGGCTTCACACTCGAGATCCTGTCTCTGGACTACTGGGATTACAGGTGTGCAAGTCACTACGCCTGGCTTAAAATGCTAGTCTCATGTGTGTTTTCCTAAGCAATTTTATGGGTATAAATGCAGAGTGGAGTCACCTGGGTCTGACCCGTAGTATAAGGGTGAAAAGCAGCCAAGTGCAACAGACACGGGTCACACTATGACCGCGTGTGGGGCCTCCCCGCGGTGCCCAGGCAGCTGACTGCAGGCCATGTCCCTTGCGCTGACCAACCATACAGAGGGGCTGTGCCCCACCTTTCGGGTTCCAGGCACACATGATGATCCTTCTGTCGTCAGGGTTGGTTCTGATGGTGTTGATCACGTTCTGCAGCTGGTCAACTCCTTGACCCGAGTAATCTGCAGGATGGACAGAGAGGACATGCACACACACGGACCACAGCATCTTATGACAAGTCCCAAGGCCACTCGGCATCCTTTCCTTGGCAACTTCCTATGAATGTGTAATTATTCCAGAAAAACTATTTTTTCCCCCAGTGCTAGGGATGGAATTCAGGGCCTTGTGCATGCCAGGCAAGTGCTTTACCACTGAGCTAAGTCTCTAAACACTTAAAAACAAGGACATCAAAGTCCCTTACAGGGAATAGCAAACACTCAGTGGTAATCTAAGGCTGTCATTTTCCTGTTAAACAACAAAAAATTGGCTGGGCATATAGCTCTATGGCACAGTGCCTGCCTGGCAAGCGCACAGTCCTGAGTTTCATTTCTAGTACCAAAAAAATTAAAAAAGAAGAGGCCAGGCACCCCAGGCCAGGGGAGTGGCTACATCCTCGGGAAGAAGCCCTAAGACCACAAGCGCAGACCACCTGCAGGCCATTTACCTGCAGAAAGCTTGCTCCACACTGCTGTTTTGCGGGGAAAGGGCGCCACACCCACTGCGCTTTCTCATTAAGTCGGTAAGGTTTCCAGGGCTGGGCCTGAACTGCCAGTATTCCTGCCTCAGCCTCCTAGAGTGCTGGGATTACAGTCACGCACCATCAGTTCTGACTTGTACCGCACTGTTTTTACTGTGACAGAGTACACATACCTTTAAGTGTAGTAGCATAGCCGGTTTTAAGTATGCAGCTCAGCAGCGCTGACTGCATATTCATCGTGAATAATCACACCACCCGTCTCCAGCGTCTTCATCATCCCAAACGAACAGTGCATACCCACCAGGTCCCAGTTTCCCATCTGCTCTTCTCTCTAGCCTCTGGCTACCCATATTCTACTTTGTGCCTCTACAAATCTGCCCATCGCTGGTCTACACAGCACTTTAAAATCCTGTTGATGCTGGCAGGCTGACAAGTTCTAGGTCCAGCCTGGACATCTTAGCAAGACCCTGTATTAAAATAAAAAATAACAATGGTTGGAGATTTGAGGCTCTAGCTTTTATCCCGTGTGTGTGTGTGTGTGTGTGTGTGTGTGTGTGTGTGTGTGTGTGTGTCTTAAAGCTGCCAACCTTCAAAAGCCCTTGTGGCTGCACTTCAGTGCCCTCTCCAGCTTTTACTAAAGGGGTTCAGGAAACACCAGCCCAATCCCTGCAGGGCACTGGAGCTGCAACACTGTCCCTTCAGGGGAGACACAATGTCAGGTGGCCCTGCCCAGCTGGGAAGTTGTTCCTTCCTGCACACACAGGCATCTGCCTCAGGATGGGTGAGACCAGAGCCAGAGGCTGGGGCTGATCCCTGTGGCTCAGTGGCGCCACCAGCGGCATGGAGAAGGGTGGACACCCTGCGTTGGATGTCCCTTCCTCTGTTCCAGCGCAGCAGGTACAGGGGACCGCCAGCACCCTGAGGCCATCTACACCATGCGAGAGGACCAGCCCTGCTTTTTGTTGTTGAGACAGTCTAGCTGTGTATTTGGGCTGACCTCTGAATTCACTAGGTAGCCCAGGCTGTTCTCGCAGTAGGACTTATAATGATTCTGCCCCAGCCATCAGCATCTCAGGACAGCAGGTATGTACCATCAAGCCCAGCTGGTCAGCCTTGAAAAGGGAGAGCAAAGCCACCAATAGACACACCTGGGTGGCTTCTCCGCACTATAGCCTACAACACGAGTGCCAAGCCTACAGCTATCGGCCAATAACAGGCCAAAGCTCCAAGCTCCCCAGTGTCCAAGTTCTCCATCGGCTCCAAAGGCACAGACCTTGCCCCCTCCTCACCCGCCCATGGAACAAACTGAGGCCAGGAAGGGTATGTGGCCTGTTGAGGACCCGGCTGTGTCCTCACCTGAGTCCATATCTTTGTAGTCAGCTCCAAAATGCCTCCACTGGAAGCCATAGACAGGGCCCAGGTCCCCTTCCTGGCGGCTAGAAAACCCCAGGCTGTCCAGGAAATCCCGGGACCCATTGGCATCCCAGATCTTCACTCCCTTGGATGACAGCTCTTTGGCATTTGTAGATCCCTGGAAGAAATGGAAGTACTGTGGGAACTGAGTCAAACTTTTTCCTTTTACTATAATAGGTTTTGAGTTTTTTTGTTTTGTTTTTTCTTCTCAGAGGCAGGGTCTCACTATGCGGTTCAGGCTAGTCTTGAGCTCACTTTTGTAGCCCAGGCTGGTCTCAAACTCAAACCGATCCTCCTGCCTCAGCCTCCCAAGTGCTGGGATTACGGGGGGGGGGGGGGGGGCGCTCCACCACCTCCGACTATAATGGGTTTTAAACCCAGGGCCTTTGAACTAAGTTATATCCCAGCCCTTACTTATTTTAAGACAGGGTCTTAATTGTCTTAGGCTGGCCTTGAACTTAGGATCCTACTGTCTAGCCTCCAAGGTACTGGGATAGCAGGTCCGTGCAATCACACCCAGGCTTTTTTTGAAAAGAAGACTCAGTACACAGTCCAAGTTGGCCTTGAACATGCAGCAATCCTCTTCAGCCTACGTGCTGGGATTACAGACACATACCACCACATCCAGGTCAGTTTTGGGTTTTTTATGTTATGGCTAGCTCACCTTGCCCTGGGGGTGGGGCTGGCGTAGCATGTGGTGCCAGGGAACAAACCGAGGCCCTGTGGTTGCCTAAGTAACCTCTGAGCTATCTCACCTGCCCTCGGTTTTACATTTCTTGAACATGTCCTATGTGTAAGTGTGCTTCCCCAAAATGAAGTTCCTGCCTCACACGCACTCTGTTGTAGGGATCCGTTGATCTTACTGCGAACGGTTCAACCCCGGGGAGACACGGTGGTAGGAATGAGAAAGACAGACAGGATGCAAAGTTGGGTTAGGTGGTCATCAGTCTGCCGGATGGGCAAGGTTAACTCAACTCACACAGAAACGATCCTTTACTTATACTTCCACAAAGTTTGCATCCCATGACACAAGGCTACCCGGCAACCAATAGCTGGCCTGAACCAGATAGGATGTTTTTCTCAGCAATGGGGTAGCTTTCTGCTCCAGGCATGGAGGCCCAGCCCCAACTACACACACTTAATCAAACTCCTGGCTTCCTGCGGCTCCCAACACTGTGAACGTACCTGGCATCAGGATCATTTATTCAGCATTTGCTTCTCTGGCATATGTTACCAGCCACACTGGGATGGACACTGCCAGGCGTGGTGGGCAAGCCTGCAGTCCTCGCACTCTTGAGGCGGAGGCATCAGAATGGTGCAAAGTTGAGACAAGCCTGGTCTACAAAGCGAGCTCAGGGCCGGCCTGAACTACATATAGCAACATTGTTACACAAGAAAATACAAAACAAGCTTGCTGAACAGTCAAAGGAAGTCTCAGGGAGGAAGGTTTCACAAGTGGGCATGTCCCAGTGTGCCTAGTGGTCGATAAGAATGGGTGAGGTGGCAAAGAAAAAGCCAGAGCCCGAGCCCCATGAAAACCCTGGCTGTTGAGTGAATGACGTGGGAGCTGCTAAAGGCTTTAGGCTGAGTCGTGACAGCATCTGACTTTCATGTGTGTCCGTGTGTGGCCCTGGGCCTTTGCATAGAACTACATCCCCCAGTGCTCTTTTCATTCTTTGACACAAGAGTTTTGCTAAGCTGCCCAGGCTGGGCTCCAACCTGGAATTCTCCGGCCTCAGCCTCCAAGCTATGACCTGTCTTAAAGACTCTCAATGGCTTGGGCTATGAAAGACCCTCAGTGTCTTACAGCAGCTGCTTCTTTACCTTGATAAACCACAGCAGTTCCTCCAGGACACCCTTCCAGAACACACGCTTGGTTGTCAGCAGGGGAAATTCATCTGAAAAAGTTTGCCGGACAGTTTGAATGTGTGAAGACAGAACTTCCACTTTATCTGTGGACGAAAGCTGCCATGGGATGACCATGGGGACACCCCAAGGAGAAAAGCAAACTCCTGTCCAACAGGCACCAGGCCCAGGGTGGGGCTCTGAGCCTGCAAGGCTGGCCAGCCCTCCAGAGCCCAGTGTCTCCTGGACACATACTACATGAGTGCCCAGGAGAGGGTGGGACTTCCACCTGCTGCCCAGTCAGTGTGACCAGCAGTGGCTGCCCAAACTGTAGCCCTGGACAAAGTCCAAGTGCTCCACTAACTAATTCCACCAGCATCTTGCCAGAGGACCCTTCCTCCTGGGTACAAAGAGTAGATCCACACTGCAAATACTGACAGCTGTTAGCAGATGTGTGTAAAGCAAACCGGCTTAAAATTATAGTCTACCATAAACACCAAGTGTTCTAACGCGTCATATGAGGGATATTATTTAATCCAGTACACGATCCGCCCAGAGGGAACTTCATTTTCATTTTACAGGCACGGAGGCCATACAGAGGTTTACACAGCTTAAGGGACAGAAGCGGTGGGAGCAACAAGCAATAGAAAAAAAGTGTAAAGTCCCCTCTTTATTTAAAGTTGAGAGATTATCCAGCACTTCGGAGGCTGAGGCAGGAGGATCAGTGGGAGTTCGAGACCAGCCTGGGCTACAAAAGTGAGCTCAAGGCCAGCCTGAACTGCATAGCAAGACCCTGTCTCAAAAAGACAAAAGTAAATAAATAAATAAAAAAATAAAGTTCAGAGATTAAGTACAGCACCAAGGAATCCACGTTATTGGCTGTCTACAAGGCATCACTGAAAAATACAGTGAATTTTAAATTTAAAAACAAAAAATATTGGGGGCCAGGGAGATAGCTCAGGGGCACAAGTGTCTGCCTGGCAAGTGCAAGGTCCTGAGTTCGATGGGGGGGGGGCACATTATAGTAAAAGCCATTGCCGGAAGTCCACCTGAACTGTCCCACATCCAACACACCCCTCCCACAGCTTTTGCCCCTTTCTGAAGCAGTTCTGGAAGTCCTCTTTCCTGTCTTCAGCTGCACTGTGGTGGCTGCCTGTATGATTCCAAATGTCTGGCTTCCATGGTCAGGTCACTTTGACTCAGGGGCGGAGCCAGAAGTCCCATGGTGGCAGATCTGGCAAATGAGAAAATTCTGGGAAGCTTCTTGAGGCTGCTTTGTAGTGGATGGCACGTACAGCAGCAGTCACGGTTTTGTTTTTTCTTTGTTTTTGTCTTTTTGAGACAGGGTCTTGCTATGCAGCTCAGGCTGGCCTTGAGCTCGCTTTTGTAGCCCAGGCTGGTCTCGAACTCACACCGATGCGCCTGCCTCAGCCTCCCAAGTGCTGGGATTACAGGCGTGCGTCACCACGCCCGGCTAGTCACAGTATTTTTGATCCCATTCCCTAAAGGACCTGAGAACTGCTTCAGAAAGCGGCGAGAATGGTGGCATGGTGGCATGTGTGTCTGAAGTGAGGAGGCTTCTGAGCATGGCAAATGGCAATGTGCTTTTTACTATAACTTTTAAAATAAACATTCACTGTCCATCTTGATTGCTCCTTCTGGCTGAAATTCACGGAAGAGGCGTTTTATGAGCTACTGCGCCTTTTCCTCCTGTAACCTATGGAGGAGACCAGATCGCTCGCCCAAGCTCTCTACAGAGTTGGATTAAAAGCCGCTCCGTGCTGCTTCAGATCCGCTGCTTCCAGAACAGTGGAAGGGATCCCCGGCGGTTTCCGTTCTCTGGAACAGGGGCGCCGTTCCCCCATCATACCCTGTCGCACACTTGCGCCGCTGCCGCTCCCCACCCATCGTGGCCAAGTCGGTGTCACCCCAGGCTCTCCCGCCTTGCAGGACGCCCCGCCTCTCCAGGAAGGTGAGGAGCAGCAGGCACTCAAAAGCAGCGGGACAGAAGCCAACGCTCTGCCCCTCGTGGTCTGTGTTTCCCTTCTCCCCAGGCCCACACAGCGGTAAAGGAAAAGCGCAAAGAAAGAGCCCGCACTCGGGTCGGCGGGAACCCCCGGGCGCCCCAAGTTCCCGCCCAGGCCCGCGGCGTGGTCCGTTTCCCGCCTCCTCGCCCAGTGCTTTCACTCCGCCTTTTAAATACTTAGTGAAGCGGAACGGCCCGTGTAGGAACGCAGCCCGGATGGGGCTCCCGCTGCCCGTCCCGGGAGGCGCTCGTGGGCTGGTGGCGGCGGCAGGGTCGCAGCGTCCCCGGTACCCTCCCGGTCGCCCCCGCGCGGCCGCTCACCTCGCAGGCTGTATCGCGCCTGCATGCCGAACAGCGACAGCGTGCCGGTGCCCGTGCGGTCATCCTTGCGGAAGCCGCCGCGCAGAATGCGCTCCACCTGCCGCAGGTACTGCAGCTCCCCGTGGGGCTCGGCGGGCGGCGGGAGCTCAGGGCCAAAGGCAGGCATGGTGCACGGCCCGGGTGGCAACGGTCGAGTGGGCGGGGCGGGCCTCTCGCGCGCCTTTTCCCGGGCCGCCCCCTCCGCCCCGCCCCTTCCTGCGGGCCTGTGCGCTTGGGTTCCCAGCCCCAGCCCCCGGGGTTTCCCATGCCCGCCCTGGGAGCCCTGGAGACCCTTGGGTGGCGAACCCTTCCTCCTAGCGCTCAGTGAGCAGAGGCAGGAGGATCGCAAATTGGAGCCCAGCCTGGGAAGTTTAACGAGACCCTACCGGAAAATAAAAAGATGGAATTAAGTGGCCGGAGATAGGGCTTCACGTGAAGGCCGTGCGTTCAACCCTCAGCACCGCACAAATAATAAAAGCCTTTTGTCTGTTTGAGTGATCCAAGCCTCAGATTTGCAGCAATCCTCCTGCCTCAGCCTCCTGAATGCTGAGATTACACGTCTGCCCTAAGTAAAAGCCTTTGGAACCTGGTAAATAGTGGAATAAACAATATAAGCCTTTGAAGCCTGGTGCAGAACACACACCTACAGTCCCATCACTGGAAGGCTCAGGTAGTAGGGAACGTGGGAGTCTGGGCAACGGAGCAGTGAGACACGGCGTACAAACAGCCAAGAGAAAAAGATCAAATCCCACATTCTGGGGCCTGGGCCCAAAAGGATCACTCAGGTTGCTTTCAGGGTTCGTCTCACTCTAAACCAGGCTGGTAAGAATCCAACCCATTCCCCGGGTTCAGGCTAAATACTGTAGAGTTCTGTCTCCTACAAATAAGGGGACCGCTGACGAGTGTGCAAGCGCATCCACACAGGTTTTCGAGATTGCTGCTTGCCGGAGGTTTGGAAAGTTTCTAACGCTGTACTGTTCAGTTCCGCTGAAAGGTTTTATAATGTAAACAAGATGAGGAGGCCTGGGTTGACAATGTGTCGGGTGTGCTAAAACTTGCTGTAAACACCAACAACCTTATACACAGCAGCTGTTTATGGAGCACACGATGCTGCCAATCAACTCAGCTTCCTTGGCTGCATTCAGATGGAGACCCGCAGGGTGCAACTCTGCCACCAGTCCTGACGTCTGACGACGCCAGGTCCTGCCAGTTGCTAACTAACGCTGCTGCCAGACCTCTGCTGCTAATCTTCCAAATTGCTGGTCTCTCGAGCTTTGCAGTGCTAACAGCCCCGGGTGCTCCTTGCTCTTTTTGAAGATGCCTCTGTCCGTGCTACTCAATAATTCTGGGTAGAGCCGAGCGTGGTGGCGCACGCCTGTAATCCCAGCACTCGGGAGGCTGAGGCAGGAGGATTGCCGCGAGTTCGAGAGCAGCCTGGGCTACAAAAGTGAGCTCAAGGCCGGCCTGAACGGCATAGCAAGACCCTGTCTCAAAAAGGCAAAAATAAATAAATAAAATAATAATAATAATAATAATAATAATAATAATTCTGGGTAGAGTTAGAGAAATTTTCATAGCACAAAGTACCTGAGAAATAAGTGAGCAGGCACACAAGCCTACTCATTAAAGGAAGCTTTGAAAAAGCCCGTTCTGCTCCCCAGGTGCAAGCCACTCGGGACACAGCCCCTGGGATTAACCAGGTGTGCACAGAGCGCTACTTATATAGCGGCTGCAGCCTCGCTCACCACGGCCTAGTGAGGGGGCAGGGCCAGAACTAGGGAACCTTCTGGAAGGTCCACTGGGCAGCAGCAGAGGTTCACTGTGGGCTGCCAGTTCTGCCTGCCTGGTCTTAGTCACTTGCAATGGCCTTTTCCTTCCTCAGATTTTGGCAACTGTGGCACATTAGTGGAGTGAGATGAGCTGCATCCACGTGGAGTGGCCGGAGAAGAGCGGCGGGGGGAGGGGGGGCGGGCGGCCATCTCCAGCCCTGGGGGAAACCCAAGCCTGGCGCGCGTCGTGTGTGGGGGGGGCTCCGCAGTCCTCGCTCCGCGTGTGAGCGGAGGGGCGGAGCTCTGCGGAATCATGGGAAATGCGCGCTACGGACTTTACGTTTGTGTGTGTGCTGGCGACTGAGGGCCAGACCTCGTGGTGCTCTCCCCAAGGCCCTCAGCCGGAGCCCATGGTTCCGTGCTGCTTAAGGACGATGCCAGTGCTGTGGTCCAGCGTTCCCTACGAGCCCCGAGCCCCGGGGAAAGTTACGGTGGCCCTGCGGAGCCATTGGAAAGGGGGCCTGGCAGGCGGAAGTGAAGTCATTGGGGCGTGGTCTTCAGGAGGAAATTGGGGTCCTGGATGCCGCCTCTCCCCTTCCAGCTGCTTAAAGGGGACCTTCTTGGTGATGCAGGTTGGCCATGTGGCCACAGACCCCAAGGCAGGCACCAGGGACTGAAACCTTCCCCCAAAGTATACCTCTCTCTGCCTTTTAGGTTACCTAGGGTATTCTGACACACTGACGGAAGTGACAAGGCGAACTCTGGAGTCTTTCTGCTCTAACAAACCTCTCAAACTTAAAATTTTTATGAAGGAAATATTCAGGGAGGGGTTAGAGACATCATTTTCATCTGTAGCCCTGCCTTATCTGGCCAGCTAAAACAATGTGATGTGCATTTATGTGGCACAAAACCTTCATAAAATAGGGTTTTGTTTTGTTTTGTTTTGTTCCCAGCTCAGCCTGTCCTGGGGCAGGGCTGGCGCAGTATGTGGTGCCAGGGATCGAACCAAAGACTCTGCACTTTGCCAAAACATGCTGAAGCAGATGCTTTAGACTGCTGAGTTATCTTGCCAGCCCTCTCCAAACTTTTTATTGCTCACTGGATGGAAGAGTTTGCCTTTATAACTTATCTTTTGGCACCTTACATAACAAACAAAATGTATGGCTGGGTAGGTTATACTTGAAATTTACTGTACATCAGGGAGCCCAGGATTTTATCAGTGGTTTCTCCTCTTTTATAACCTCAGGTCATGATTTAGGAAACACTATATCATCTTCAGTTGATTATATACAGTTGAGTGCTTCTAAAATTTTGCTTAAGCTGGGTGTGATGGTGCACACCTGTAATCCCAGCATTTGGGAGACTGAGGCAGGAGGAACAGTGTGAGTCTGAGACCAGCCTGGGCCAAGAAGTGAGCTCAAGGACAGCCTGAACTGCATAGCAAGACCCTGTCTCAAAAAGATAAAAAAACAAACAAACAAACAAAAAAAAACAGCTTTTGCTTAGGAGCCGTTCTATTAAGAAATCCCTTCTGGATCAAGACTTGCTAAAAGCTTTTCAAAGGTTTAAAATCGCTTTAATTGGGAGGCTGAGGCAGGAGGATCGATGTGAGTTGAGACCAGCCTGGGCTACAAAAGTGACCTCAAGGCCAACCTGAACTGCATAGTGAGACCCTGTCTCAAAAAGACAATCAATCAATCAATCAATCAATCAATCAATCAATAAATATCGCTTTAATTCTTTTTTAAAAAATTACTTTGTTTTGTTTCTTTGAGACAGGGTTCCAGTAGGTAGTTTATGTGGGTTTTGAACTCACTATGTTACCCAAGCTGGCCTTTAATTCGTAGTGATCCTCCTACTTCAGCCTCCTTGAGTGCTGAGATTACAGGTGTGCACCATCTTCCCTACAGAAGCAGCATTATTAGTGGAAAGGTGGAAGCAACAAGCTATTCATCCTCGGATGAATAGATCAGCAAAGTTAGATCTACACATACGATGGGAACTCGTGATGTGTTCCAGCATGGGTGACCCTCAAAGGCATTATACTAAGTGGCATGTAAGTTAAAAAAGGAGGGGGCTTGTGAGTTAGCTCAGTTGTTTAAGTGCCTGCTTGGGCAAACTCAGTCAGGCGCTGGGGACTGCAGTTTGGTCCCCAACTCCACAAGCTGCACCAGACCTGCCCTCAAGACAGCCTGAGCTAGCAAAAAAAAAAAAAAAAATCCACCAGTTTAGGGGGCTTACAGGTTAGCTCAGTTGTTTAAAGTGACTGCTTGGACAAACTCAGGCATAGCGGATGGCAGTTTGATCCCTGGCTCCCCATGTCACACTAGAGTTCCCCTTAAGTCAGCTCCAACCAGCTTAAAAAAAAAGAGAAAAAAAACTTTTTCTAGTTTTAGGGCTAGCTCAGTGGACTGAGTGCTTGCTTAGGTAAATGCAAGGGTCAGGGTTTGATCCCTGGCACCACATGCTGAGCCAGTGATAGAGTCTTGGCATGGTGGCGCACTCCCATCACTAGGGAGGTAGAAATCAGGAGGATCACTGTAAGTCTAAGCTGTGTAGTGAGACCCTGCACACACACATACAAAAAAGGATAAATGCTGTATTATTCTGCTTGCATGAAACACCTGAAACAGACTCGACAAAGTAGATGGGCCGGCGAGATAGCTCAGTGGTCTAAAGTGCCTGCTTTCAAGCTTAGGCAACCGCAGGGACCAAGGTTGGATCCCAGCACCACATGCTGTGCCAGTCCCACTCCAGGGCAGGCTGAGCCAGCCATAATAAAAATAAATAAATTAGAGCAGTGATGGGAGTGCAGACAGAAGTGGGGCTCGGTGTTTAGTAGGTAGGGCTGCAGCTTGGAGGATGACAGGGGTTCTGGAGGGGGGTGGTGATGTCTACACACTGAATGTGAGGGGCAGGAGCAACACCAGCACTGAACACAGCTCCAGAGTCAGGCCATGTAAACAAGTCGTTGGGACCAGAGCAAGGCCAGTCCAGCACAGGGGCCTTGGCGTTCCTCACTGTTAATTACAGCACAGACAGCTCTGAGAATGTAGCAAAAGCCTGAGACCTTGCTCTCTGGACCCTGACACATGCTCCCCATCTTTTTTACAGTATGCATATATAGAGGCAGACCATGTTGAGCTGTCCCTGCCTCTATCAGAGAGGTCAGGGGCCACCCAGCCCCAGATTTCCTTTTAGTGTGTGGCTGTAGTTTTTTCTTAATCTCACATTGCCCTTTATCAGGACTTCACAGGATTCAGCTGGCTACTGAGGTCTCAGCAGTGAATGCCACAAGACTGTACACTTAAAAATAGTGACAGTGGCCAGGCATGGTGGCACATGCCTGTAATCCCAGCATTTGCGAGGCTGAGGCAGGAGGATCAATGCGAGTTCGAGACCAGCCTGGGCTACAAAAATGAACTCAAGGCAGCCTGACTTACATAGTGAGACCCTGTCTGAAAAAGACCAAAAAAAAAAAAAAAAAAAAAAAAAAAAAAGGGCTGTGGAGATAGCTCCTTGGCACAAGTGTCTGCCTGGCAAGTACAAGGTCATGAGTTTGAACCCCAGTCCTGCCCAAAAAAAAAAGTTACAGTGGTAAACTTTATGTCATGTGTATTTTGCTGTAATAAAAACTGTGCAAAAGCTATTGGTCTCTGCTAAATGAAGAAATGAATTATAAATTCTAGAAGTCAGTTATACTTTTTTTTTTTTTGAGATAGGGTCTCACTGTGCAGTTCAGGCTGGCCTGGAACTCACTATGTAGCCTAGGCTGGCCTCTCAGTTGCAAGAATCCTCCTGCCTCAGCCTCCTGAGTTCTGGGCTTACAGGCATGGACCAATGTGTTCTGCTATACTATGCTTTAAATTCAAGAACAAATTGAAGGGGCTGAGGATATAGCTCAGCTGCACAGTGCCTGCCTGGCAAACTTGAGGTCTTGAATTTGATTCCTAGTACCAAAACACACAAAAACAAGGTAGAAAGTTGCACATTTGTGGAACATTAAACATATAGGTGATTCACAATTGATTTATTACACAAAGAACTACTAATGCATCATATTCTAAATATGTACATCAGACTTTTTGTATATATGTGTGTCTTTTTGAATCAGGGTCTCACTATGTAGTTCAGGCTGGCCTTGAGATTACTTTTGTAGCCCAGGCTGATCTTGAACTCACACTGATCCTCCTGCCTCAGCCTCCCAAGTGCTGGGCTTACAGGCGTGTGCTACCACGCCCAGCTCAGTATATTTGACTTTTTAAACTCAGTTTGTTTAGCTGTTAAGCCAGCACAAGTAAGTCAGCTGTGCTTCCTAATACATGACTAAGTTCCATGCAGCTGTGTTCACTGTGACGGTCAACTTTGTATTTTCAGGATTTTCAGGTCTCTGCCGAAAGTGCAGTTCTTACTGATTATAGGATGGACTAGATCTTCTTACCTTAAAAAAAAAAAAAAAAAAAAAAAGACTTAATTTCTTTTAATGGCTTTTTTTTTCCCCTTGGGGTAAAAGTTAAGAATAGGTAATAGAATAGATAAATGTGCTTCAAAAATTTAATATATAACAAAGTAATAGAAAAGCCACATGTATGAATACTCTTAACATCATTATTTAAAGAAATATTTCTAGTTCCCTTGGTTTGCTGAATGTGTGTGTGTGTGTGTGTGTGTGTGTGTGTGTGTGTGTGTGTGTTAGAAACTAGGCATTGAATTCAGGGCCTTCTCATTGAACTTCACGGTGCTAAGACTATAAGTTGTAGGTTTCTCTGCCCAGCTCAAAATGATGTTCATTTGGGCTGGCGAGATGGCTCAGCAGTCTAAAGTGCCTGCTTAGACAAGCTTAGGCAACTGCAGGGACCGAGGTCTGATCCCTGGCACCACATGCTGTGACAGCCCCACCCCCAGGGCAGGCTGAGTGCGACATATTTTATATATGTATATTTTTTTAAAATTTATTTATTTATATATATGAAGAATAAAATACTCATTTGTACTGAAGATTTTTTAAAAATTGACATGCTAGTGAGAAACTGGTTCTTCAAATAGTGTTGTCACTAACTGGATATCTATCTCCCTTTAAACAAACAATTCTAAGCTGGTGTGGCGGTGCATACTGGATGTGGTGTCACATACCAGGACTGGTAGTGCTACAAAGTGATCTCAAGGCCAGCTTGAACTGCATGGCGAGACCGTGCATCAAAAAAGACAAATAAAAAGCAAGAAATTCCATTTCTTACAGTCCAGTCTAAGAAATGAAGTAGGCGTGAAGAAGAAAAGTAGTAAAATGATGCTTGGGGTTCTGTTGAGATGGTGGCACTGTGGTTAATCTTTGTCCTCTAAATTTTTGGAAATTGTGATTTTGTTACTTTTAGAATTGAGAAACTATCCAATCAGATTGCTTATGTGAAAGGTCACTAAGTGGATCTTATTAGTGCATACTTTGCTCAGTCTCTCAATTACACAGTGTCTTTTTCCCATCGTCACCATACGCACTTCATCCCAGCATCTGTGAAGAGATTATTTTATTGACAGTATTTTTGGCTTTCTGCTTAGAGAGCAATCTGAAGCCACCGGGCCTTGCACGCCGTTTCCTTTCTCAGAACCCCATCAAGTCTCGCTGGTGCCTGTGGAGACAGACTCAAGCTCCATAGCTTGACATTCAGAATCTTCCTGACTGACACCAACTCTGTTGTCCTATGGCTACCTCTGGTTATTCTCATATTCTATTCATTCGCATATGCTCATTAATCAATTTAGCCAACAAATATATGGGGTTCACTGTGTTCCAGGCACAGTCCTAGGCCCCTGGGAGAAAGCGGAATGCTTGGCGCCTGCCCCATGGACTGTGTGGGCTGGCGGTGGTGATGGGTGTGTTGAGACCCCTTGGCTCAGGGGACACTCTGAAGAGTGGAGTGCTGCATGGAATTATGATCACACGGGAAAGGGACGCAGCCTACTTGGGCTCAGCTGTATTGTACCTGAAGAAGTAATGATTTTCACTGAGCTGAGTTGATGAAATGGTCGCCTAGACAAGGTGCTGGACCATCATCCTTTGTGTCCACCCCCACTGGGCCAGTCCCATCCTCCCTACAAGCCCAGTCCTGATCACAGTGATCCGAGACAGAAGACAGCTGCAGCTGCTATATCCTGACCCTGTAACAGTGCTTCAGTTCCCCCTGCGGGGTCCTGAGCTACCTGGTCCCCACCCACCAGGGCATGGTCAGCCAACTTCTCTTTCAATTTTGTATGTCAGACAGCATCCTCATTGTTAACTGAAGACTGAGCCCAGACTTCCATAGGGCAAGAGTTTGCACACTGGAGGACTTTGTTACGGTTGCTATCTGGATGTCACCACAAAATCTCATTGCTGGTAGGTGGGCTTTGGGGAGGTCCTCGGATCATGAGGGTGTGGTACTCATCAGCGGGTTCACTCCAAAGATGGTGATGGGAGGGAAGGAGCTGAGAGAGTTCTTGGAGTCTCTGGGACATGGGCTGAGGGGTTCTGTCTCCCCCCCCCCTTTAATATTATGTATTTAGTATAGGGTCTCACTACACAGATCTTCCTGTTTTCAGCCTCTCAAGTGCTGAGATTACAGGCACATGCCATCACTCCCAGTCTCAATCACTGTGGGGGCCCTGGGGACAGGGCAGGCACACCAGGGATTGAACGCTAAAGAAAATAACTTTTTTGCCAGCCCTGCCCCCGGGTACACTGAGCCTGAGATGGAGTCCAGCATGGTGCCACACACCTGTAAACTCAGCACTAGGGAGGCAGAAGTCAGGAGGATCACTATGTGTCTGAGCTGTGTACTAAGAGCCTGCACCAAAAACAAAACAAAACAAACTTTAAAATAAAACTCTTAGCTGGGAGTGGTGGCACACACCTTTGATCCCAGCACTTTGGGAGGCTGAGGCAGGAGGATCAGCGCAAGTTGGAGACCAACCTGGGCTACAAAAGTGAGCTCAAGGTCAGCAGCCTGAACTGCATAACGGAGACCTTGTCTCAAAAAGACAATAAATAAATAAATAAATAAATAAATAAATAAATAAATAAATAAATCTCTCTTTGGTAAAGTAATTGTCATAGTTTGTACCAGGAGTCAAATTCCGGACCTTCTAGCCAGGCGTGGTGGCGCACGCCTGTAATCCCAGAACTTGGGAGGCTGAGGCAGGAGGATCAGTGCAAGTTCGAGACCAGCCTGGGCTACAAAAATGAGTTCAAGGCCAGCCTGAACTGCATAGTGAGACCCTGTCTCAAAAAAAAAAAAAAAAAAGCCTTGACTCTCGAGAGACAGGTAAGAGGTGAGTGGTGAGTGAAGTGCACTTGTGTCTGGGTGGGTTGTGGGCACCCATGGCTTCCAGTTCCAGGCCCCTCAGGCTCCTCCCTGCACTCTGCTTTTGGCTGCTGCAAAGCAAGCAGCTTGCCTTTCTCTTCCCCTGCCTGATGTTCCTGCTTCAGCCATGGACTGACCTGTGAGATCCTGAGCAGAATAAACTTTTCTCTTTTAAACTCTGTATCTCAGATACTTTATCCCAGCCACAAGATATTGCCTAGCACAGTTCCGTCCATGCTTGATAGAGCTCCTTGGGGATGAGATCTTATAAATTCACTATTTCTTCCTTGATAATACCTGTCCTTTGCCTTAAGCTAGTAGGTGCTAAACAGTTATTGGTTATTTGACTCACATAGCTTGGAGGTAAAGGCCTGAGAGACAGTACATCCAGTAGCATCTGCCTTAATTATACACTTGATGATGACCTCTATCAAGATTGCTGAGAAATGATAATTTAGAATTAGAATTTATTCTGTGAAACTATATTACCGAGACTTTGTATCTTGCTTTTTTCTTTTCCTTCTTTTTTTTTAACCACATGGGCTAGCAGAAAGCAGTACAGTGTGGGGATTGTGTTTTTGTCTTTTTTGTTTTTGAAACAAGGTCTTGCTGTGTAGTTTGGACTGGCTGGAACTCAGTATGCAGCCTAGGCTGACCTCAAGCTCACAGTGATTCTCTGGCCTCAGCCTCTTGAGTGCTAGGATGGCAGGCGTGTGCCACCACCCCTGGCCCAGTGTGGGGAGTGTGGATCAGAACGGAGTTCCCATTCTGGCTCTAAAGCCTACTGATTAGCAGGCATGTAACTTTGCTTTGTTTTTTGGGACAGGTCTCATAGGTCATTCCAGCTGGCCCAGCATCGGGGGGGTTAAGGCTGGTCTCATAGGTCATTCCAGCTGGCCC